>JACXGM010007045.1:0-31451 GCA_016801145.1 Umbra pygmaea | reverse complement strand
ACACGGATAAATGATCATTATTAGGTCAGAGAGTTAGGTAGGAAATATCCAACCACGTCTATTCTATAAATCCTCTATAGGCAGTTATTAAGCATTTCTCGGTTCTTAACCCAAACTATTGAAAAAGGGAAAAGGAAATATATCATTTATTAATGTATTATTGTGCATATTAATGGTATCCCTTTACTCCCGACTACACCTTAGGGAGGAGGTACAAACGGAGCTGGTATGTCGGGATGACAGACTGTCACTTGACCAACTCATCTGTACGGCGGTGAAGTTGGATGGGCTACTCAGGGCACGCAAGCGTCCCAGCCGGCCCCCAGCCACAGCGCACGTCCCGCGACCGACAGAAGAGGAGCCCATGGAGATGGGAACCACCCGCCTATCTGCGGGTGAACGCAGACGCCGACTATGGGCAGGATTGTGTTTGTATTGCGGTAAAGAGGGGCACGTCCTGGCTCACTGTCCCCTCACCACACCCCGAGAGGAGGGTCTTCACAGATGTCAAACTACCAGTCCCGCTGGGACCTATTAAACCCTCTCTTACCTGCCGTTGCTTTTTCGCATTTTCCTTCCACTGTACCTGTATGCCTGCCTGAGTATGCCGGGTTCGAGTCTGTTGCAGCCTTAGTAGATTCAGGAGCAGCGGGAAGCTTTATAGATCAGGGGTTGGTGGACAGATTGGGCATCCCCACTCAAGATCTGAGTCCCCCTGTGTCTGTCCACGCCCTGGACGGGAGGCCTATTGGAGGGGGCACAATCACACAGGTCACACAGCCTTTACTTTTCGATGTGAATACGGTACACCAAGAACATTTATCCTTCTATGTTATGCCTGACTCCTCTTATCCCATAGTGTTGGGCTTACCATGGTTGCACATACATAATCCCATTGTTTCCTGGAGGGACAGGATAATCCAGGACTGGTCTCCAGACTGCCATATAAAGTGCCTGTTGATACCATTGAGGACAATGTCAGTAGAGAGCCCTGCTGATTGCACACCAGTAACCATCCCCGCAGAGTATCGGGACCTAATGGTAGCTTTCTCTAAAGTTAAGGCTACACAATTACCCCCCCACTGACCCGGTGACTGTGCCTTTACTCTATTACCAGGGGCTGCCCTACCACGGTGCCATATATATCCGTTATCCATGGCAGAGACGGAGGCGATGGAGAAATACGTTGAGGAGGCGCTCAGTCAGGGATTCATGCGGGCATCGTCTTCTCCAGTGTCATCGTCATGCTTCTTTGTCAAAAAGAAGGATGGGGGTCTGCGATCCTGTATCGATTACATGACTCTCAACACTGCCACAGTTAAGTACCGTTATCCTTTACCACTCATTGGTACCACGGTTGAACAAATGTATGGGGCGCACTGGTTTACGACGTTGGATTTACGCAGTGCATATAATCTTATCCGCATCAGAGAGGGAGATGAGTGGAAGACGGCTTTTAGCACCACCACTGGGCACAACAAATACTGTGTTATGCTCTACGGCCTAACTAATGCACCTGCCGTATTCCAGGCCTTTGTGAACGACGTCTTTGGGGACATGATCGGTAAGGGTGTCATGATATACATCGATGATATTCTTATATATTCTTCTGATTTCGAGACTCATGTCCGTCAGGTCAGGGCGGTGTTACAACGTCTCATTCATCATCATCTGCGGAAAAATGTATGTTTCATGAACAGTCTGTCTCCTTCCTGGGCTATAACATCTCATCCTCAGGTATCAAGATGGAGACCAGAAAAACGGAGGCAGTGCTGACCTGGCCGGTGCCCACCTCTATTAAATTTCTTCAGCGGTTTTTGGGTTTTGCCTACTACTACTGGCGGTTCATCAGAGGGTTCAGCAAGGTAGCCGCACCGCTCACGTCTCTCCTTCGGGGTGGTCCACGAAAACTCGCCTGGATGAGGGAGGCGGATCTGGCATTCCAACACCTGAAAGGGCTTTTCTCTTCCACACCCATTCTTAGACACCCTGATCCCTCACTGCCCTTCGTGGTCAAGGTGGACGCGTCAGAGGTCGGGGTCGGGGCTGTTCTATCCCAACGGCAGGGTACACCAGCGAAACTCTACCCCTGTGCTTTCTTTTCCAGAAAATTGTCATCTGCTGAGAGGAATTACGATGTTGGAGACAGGGAGCTCCTGGCAGTGATAGCTGCGCTAGAGGAGTGGCGCCATTGGCTTGAGGGGCCAAACACCCATTCACCATACTAACTGACCACCAGAATTTGTAGTACACAAAGACAGCAAGGAGGCTCAATCAGCGCCAAGCCAGGTGGGCCATGTATTTCACACGTTTTGATTTCCTCGTGTCTTACCGCCCAGTCTCAAAAAACACCAAGGCCGATGCCCTGTCCCGTCTCTATGACGCGGGAGAGTTCCCGGCAGAGGAAAACCCCATTATTCCTCAGTCCAAGATCATGGCCCCTGTCCTATGGGATGTGGACAGGGAAATTCGACGGGAACAGGTAACTGATCCAGTACCACCGGGTTGTCCTGCTGGACTAATGTATGTTCCCACTGTAATGCGCAACAGATTGGTAACATGGGCCCACTCCACTTCATCAACCGGAAACCCCGGCATGGCACGCACGCAGCAACTTCTGGAGGAGAAAGATTGGTGGCCTACCCTGAAAACCGATGTTCGACACTACGTAGCATCTTGTTCTATCTGTGCACAGTGTAAGACCCCTAGACACCTTCCTCACAGTAAGCTAAAGCCATTGCCTATCCCTCACAGACCATGGACACATCTGTCAATAGATTTTCTCACGGATCTGCCCACGTCAGACGGTAACACTGTCATCCTCATCATAGTGGACCGTTTTTCCAAGTCCTGTATTCTGCTCCCTAATCCAGGTCTCCGCACAGCACACGGCTGAAGCCCTTTTTACGCATGTGTTCAGGCATTGTGGGGTACCCGAGGATGTAGTCTCTGATAGAGGGGCCCAATTCACATCACGGTTCTGGAGAGCTTTCATGCAGAAACTGGGGATCGCAGTTAGCCTTATGTCAGGGTACCACCTCCCGTCTAATGGACAGGCTGAACGGGCAAATCAGGAGATAGGGCGCTTCCTGCGTAGCTATTGTCTGGACCGCCTGCATTACTGGGCTTCCATGTTACCCTGAGCCGAAATGCCCAGAACTCCCTAGAGCACTCCTCCACCGGCCTAACCCCTTTCAACTGTGTCCTAGGCTACCAACCAGCACTGGCCCTGTGGCACCCCGACTTAACACCGGTCCCTGCCGTGGATGACTGGGCACGGCGTGCTGAGGCTACTTGGAATGCGGCTCACGTTCATCTTCAACGGGCTGTGGATCGCCATCGACGTGTTGCGGATAAGCGCTGACGGAATGCTCCTTCCTACCGACCCGGGGATAGGCTGTGGTTCTCCACCCGGGATCTGCCTCTCCGTCTGCCATGCCGCAAGCTCTCCCCACCTTTCATTGGCCCGTTCAAGATCCTCAAGTGCATCAACGAGGTGACGTATCGTCTTCAACTCCCTAGCTCTTACAGGATATCTCCCTCTTTTCATGTCTCCCTTCTTAGACCGTGGATAACCGGTCCCCTGGCTACTGATGGTCCCCGCTCAGCCCCGCCTCCTCCACTTACCATCGGGGATGAACCGGCATATGCTGTCCATGCTCTCCTGGACTCCAGGCGTTGAGGGGGTCGTTTACAGAAGTTAGTCAACTGGGAGGGCTATGGTCCCAAGGAGCACAGCTGGGTTCCTTCTGTGAACATCCTGGACCCCTCCCTCATTCGGGACTTCCATCGTCGCCGCCCAGACCGGCCTGGTCCCCGGGCCGCCCATCCTGTCCTCTTGTGACCTCCAGAGCTGCCCCTGGGGGAGGGGGCTCTGTTGCATCCAATCAATCTCCGATCCGCGTTCTGCGCTCCAGTTCCCTGTCTTATTGATGGCCCTTTAGTTTCAGCTTTATTGCCTTTTACGCAAACCTGTTAGGGATGATTGTCTGTACCACACCCTATGTATAGCCTCAGTTTGTTCAGTTTAGTTGTTGGTGATTATTCTTTATGTATTGCTGTTTCTATAGCGTACTCCTTTGTATAGACAAAACCTATTCTAGGTTATCCTTATTCTAGTCTGTGCGTGTCGCACTAGGTTTTTGTTTGGTCAAGTGACGTATTAAGTTGATACTATATGTCCAGCGCCGTTTGTTGGCGAATAGTTCTGTCATTAAATCATCTTCCTTGTGGAACCTGCGATCTTGCGTCTGTCTCCTGCCTATCTCATACATCACAACATTTATATAGATTTTATTTCTACCAAAAACGTTTGCGCTGGTGAGGGGGTACTTGGCGCCATTCAAGGGGTACTTGGCTTAAAAAGGCAATTCAAAGGAGGTACAATATTGAAAAACGTTTGAGAAACACTGCCCTAAACAGTGGCTGAATGTGGAGGCTATAGTGTTGGTTGTATGCCCTTTACTGTTAATAATGGAGGAGTAGGTTATGATGCTGTATGCATAGGGATATTCTGCAGCCTTCACCGGTCAAACTATAGAAACTGATGACAGGATAACCAATGGAGAATTCTCTATTGTTTTCAGATCCCGAGAGATATTTGTCTCCAATGATAAATGGAGAAAAGTTCTTCAAACAATGGTGTTCCGTAAGCAGTTGATAGAACTGGCAATGGATGAAGTGCACATCATTTTTCAATGGTAAGTGTCATTTAGCTAGCTAGCTAGTTTATTTAACAATTTGTAAAAAGATACAGGTATGATAAATACACATATACACTAATGTTAAACAAATATATAGAGAATATTTTTTTATATTGAGGAGTACTTTGTTCTGCATTTCTAAACTTTGCGCATTGTTGTAGCATGCCTACCACTGAAATGTAGCGTGAAATACTAATTCCAGCACAGCACAATATCGAAAAGCTTAGTGATTACTTCAGAGGTCTGTTGTGGTTTTGTTTAATGTTAACATTTCTGGTGGTTTTAAAATGATAGTATTGATTACTATATTGTATACAACGTGCAATCATCACAGTGTATAGGTCAATTAAACTTCAGCAATATCAATCTGTCCAGTTAGGAAGCATATGCGATTGTAAATCAATGTCACCTGTTTCAGTTCAAATGAAATTGACAACAAGTGCCCTGGAGAGGCAACAGTAAAGGGAATATTTATGCAGGTTGTGGCCACAGACAATTGCTCTCTCCTTATCCTTCCTGTCTGTTTGCATTTTACAAAATGACCTCCAACTGGGTACTGGTGTGCATGTTTCTGATCAAACTGTCATGTACTGGTGGCTTGTTGGGAGTACTTGTCGGGAGTGCATACAGGCACATGGGGGCCATTCACACTACTGAGTCATATTATGAGTTGGCGTGATGAAACTCATGAAATTTGAAACAGCCTGAGATTTCAATTGTTTACTTAGATTTTTGGTGTGAGTTTTTTGTTAAATAATTTTCAAAATGTTCTTCCGACCCAATTGTTTTGTAAAATTTTTCCCCACTAACAATGCTACGTTGGCTGCTTCACATCACCTTCTCGACAGATGCGGTATGGTGAATGGTGCTCACATGGTTCATCTGACCAAAAATCACAGGGCCGAGCGATCCTTTTCAAACTGCTTTCCAACACGGAAGACTTCAGTCAGTTCATGTAAGGGATGATTACACTCACCAACTATACCTCTGCGATTGAATTCAAAGGCACCTGATCTGCACACATGGGGTCGCTGGATAGTGACGTGTCAAGTTAGATAATCCGACTTATTTATCCCAAATCCCAGGCAATACTTTGCCAATTTGCGCAGCCTTATGCTGGATGTCCAGGCAAAGTCAGAGAAGCCATAGTCAGGTTCTAACCACTGACTATCGTGACATAGTTTGTCCTGCAAGGCAGAACTTAGTCCACTACGCCATGCAGACCGTACAGCAAAGATTTTGATCTTTAATATGCTTCAGTCATTAGGACCCAATGTGTGATTTGTGGGGCAGCTAAATATGCAATCATACAATGCATAATCATTTTAGTTCTTTAAAATATCCCCCCTCCCCCTATTAAAACATTTTAAAATATATATATATAATTCTAGCGACTGGTGAACCTAATTAGTACCTATTAAATCTAGATAGGTCATATTGCTCCGGGACGATTTTGTGACTGGTTGTAAGCATTACTAGGTACGGTGAATAGCTAACTAGGCCATGGGCTTAGGCTACATTGAATGTCACTGGAAGCTACATGCTATGGGGCGGGCACTAATTTCACTTTGATTTCTGGACCTTGTGGTATTTCAAGTGCAGACTGATACAGAAGTGTCAGAAATGTGTCTGTTCTCGGATGCATTGGCATGCAGACCATTGTATATGACATAAATCATCCAAGGTAATGTTTGTAAATACTGTGGAATTTTACTTTAAGGCAAACAGCATCTAATGAAGGCTAAAATACAGACCAAAGGTGTATCTCTAGCTTGAACAGTTAAAATACTGTAAATTAAAACGAGTTACATGAGAGATGATATAGGAGTCATTTGAGAAGAGCCTGAAAGATGAAATACACAATACATGAGTTCTGCAGCTGCAACCCTCTTTAGGAACCTGTATTCAGTATATATATAATAGACTATTTACATAGTAACCTGGGCTTAAAAACGTTTAGATCCTTTAGTCTTTATACCATAGCATACACTCCCTTTTTGGGTTAATAATTAGTTCACAGGCCAGGTGCTGTCCCTGTACGCATGAAGGCTTTGAAAAATGTATGTAGGGTTAAGAAAGGAGGTGTGAGGAAGGAGGAGGAGAAAGGAGGTGTGAGGAAGGAGGAGGAGAAAGGGAAGAGGCGGAGTTGTTGGATGAGCAAGCGAACTAGCAGAGACACAAAGCATGTTTCATGAAGAGGTTGTAGTGATCAGCTACTGTGTATGTTTATGTGCTGCACCCTCCTATCCTGCTGACCTCATCCCTCTCTCTGATTTTGACTTTCTTGTCTGGATTGGGTTTAACAGCAGGTAGCTGGACATGGGGATTAGAAATCGATGGCACTCCACTCACCTCTGCTCGGGAGCTTGATACTGAATGGACAACAAACCCTCCACGGAAAAGTATGTTTTTTTCTGCTCTCCATCCCCAATGTGATACTATCATTTTAATTTGAAAAATATTACACAGATGAAGAAAATACATTGTTTCATCCATTAAAAGAAGAGGAAAACGTTGTTTTGATGGGACATTTCAATAAATAGCCCTTATTGAGTTAATATTTTATGGTTTAACTAAATAGCAGATTTTATGTTAAAAATAACTGGCACATCTGAGTCCACTCTTCAAGAAAACAATATGTGAAGCCTGGTAATGGTAAGATTTCTGTTGCTTTTAGGTTAAAATCTGTCATGCCAAGTGAACAGAAATGGATTGGTGATGTATTATTTATGATACTGCTACTAAACTCCATGTCTGTTTATGTCTCCTTTCTCATTAGGCTTAGTTAGCAGCACAGATATTTTTCTGTCCACAACAGAAAATGCTCCAAAGTTCAAATAAATAGATGCTCTGCATATTTGCAATGTGGTACTTTTAAAATTGTTTCCAAGTATACGGACAGTGCATTGTAGAATACACGGATATCAAGCCAATTAAAACTTTTAGAAACCATGACATAATCCTGCAAGGGCAAAATAATATGTAGCAATTTAATTAATTTTGCAATTGTACTTGTAATAAAATCATGTACATTATAATAATGTTAGCTTCCCAATGTTTATTCTTGATCACCCATCGATCATGGAGCATATCAAAATAAAGTACCAGTGTCTAATTGTGTTCAATTGGCATGTATTTCAATGCGTATCTGCCTGCCAGCACTGCCCTGCCTTTTCATTGGCAATATGATCCAACCAAAACTCAGCCATATCAGGCTGCTTTGTTGAAAGGTTAAATGATGTATTTCTCTAAACCTCAAATAGCTCATTACATCCAGTGTTGATCAAAATCATAAAGTTAAAGTATGTTTGCTAAAGGATAAGGGTGATCTACTACATGGTTGGATTAGCAATGCGACCTGGATCTCAGACTGCTCAAAGACTATTCCCACTGAGATTAAAATATGTAATACAGAGGGTGTTCTTTATTTGAGATACATGCTTACATGGCTGAGATATGCCTTTAATAGCTGGGACTCAGGGAAGAGGCAGTAAAATTGATAATATTTCTGGGTGGAAATGAAAATCTCAGGGGCTATCTATGTGTGAACGCCTGTTAAAGGTCAAGGTTTTTTCTGTGCTGCACAATTCTATTACTGTATTACTCTTCATCTAGGTAAACAGACAGCAAGGGAAATGTAATGATATTAAATCTTGGACTATAATTTACAATTATCTCCAACATAGAGAAATTATAATTGGAAAAAAACTGTCAGGGTTAAAATAGAACGGTAGCATTTTGGCTTTAAATCAATTATATCGTAATTTTAATGATAAAAAAGAAATGCAAAAACAAACTGAATGAAAAACATGTAATCGAGTATGTGAAAACATGGGTTAAATAGTTACAGCTGTACTACATTAACTGTATATATTTTACATTCAAAATCACGATTAGTGTAATGTGGTTATTAAATTGTAAATCAATAATGATGATAATATAATTAGTTACTCAAGCCTACTTTGACTCATAGGTGATCAAATACATTTCCCTTGAAAGCCTTAATTAAGTTTGTCATATTACAAAGTAGGCCATATTACAAAGTAATATTACAAAGTACTTTTACACCTGAACAGGATGGCCTCTTACACAAAGACAACATTATCATTGTAACTTTGATTTCAGAGTTTTTTCATTACCTCATACTGTGGATGTATCACAAAGAAGTTAAATAATTTTTTGACAGTACTAAGCCTATAAGATATTCTTTTCATATCCTACATATTAATTTTATTAGCTTTTTAAGAACATGAGCTGCCTCTTACAAACATCTGCAAGCATGTTCCCCCAATCGAGCCAACGAACTGATTTAGAACAGTCTGGTTCAATGTTAATTAGTGCTAAATCTATTTTTCCCACCATCCCACCAATCAATAACAATTCATTCTGGACCAGGGTGACAGACTGAGTAGGCATTGGATGAGGAATGGTTTTCAATGAATCTGTTTAAGCCTAAAAGTTTGCATGTTAATGTCCTTAGGTACCTACCAATTAACTTTGTCTGACGTGGGATTTGGTAGAGACAAACTGTTGAGTTCAGTCATCATATAACATAATATAAACTGCTGAGTACAGTTCAATACAAGTAATACAATTTTCCTGAGATGAACAGTTTGTCCTAGTGCTCAGTCGCCAGACACAATAGGACATTTTTAATTGAGCCAAGGGTTGCCGGGCACCTAATCTTTCTTTCATGTAATGACTCTTTTCTTCTCTCTGCTCAACATCTCAGGTGTCGCCGCAATAGCGTCACAGGCTGAGGTTTGGTGAATAAACATGCACAAGGCCTGGAGGAGACAAGCCAGCACTGGAATCAGAACGTGTGAAAAACAAACGGCTCAAAAAAAGAGAAAGAAGCAAAGTCCCTAAGCAGATGAATGCCCTAAGGTTGGACCACATGGGTCATTTAAGCCCTAGCAACTTGAGATGAGGAGAAGTGAAACATGGAGGCGCTGCCCTGTGTCTCTACCCTCTGTCATCTGTTGCTAGGCAAACATTGATTTTGACATGGGGTCCGACAACCCTTAAATCATGTATATTTTTACACAAACTGACTTGTGTCAGCAACCAAGTATAGCATAGATGAGAGAGCATTGCGAGAAAGAATTGTCCACTGACACAATTGAAATATGTAGCCTCTATAGGCTATTGACCGATGTTTCAGGACCTTCAAAACAACGACACAGGCAGCATGGAATTGCAGACCACCTCTCTGATTCAAATATATGTAAATGGTGCAGAAAAACTCAATTCATCATATGACTACAATGCAACAGACACAACTGAGACCCAAGACACGTATCAGTTTTACACCATTGGCCTCTTCCTCTCTTGTCTCTACACCATCTTTCTCTTCCCCATCGGCTTCATAGGGAATATACTCATCTTGGTTGTCAACCTTACCCACAGGGATAAGATGACCATCCCTGACCTCTACTTTATCAACTTGGCGGTGGCAGACCTCATCCTGGTGGCGGACTCCCTTATCGAGGTTTTCAACCTCAACGAGAAGTACTACGAGTATGCCGTTCTTTGCACGTTCATGTCCCTATTTCTGCAGGTCAACATGTACAGCAGCATCTTTTTCCTGACGTGGATGAGCTTCGACCGCTACGTGGCCCTGGCCAGCTCCATGAGCAGCAGTCCTATGCGGACCATGCAGCACGCCAAGCTCAGCTGTGGCCTCATCTGGATGGTCTCCATCATGGCTACGCTGCTGCCGTTCACCATCGTCCAGACCCAGCATCGCGGCGAGGTGCACTTCTGCTTCGCCAATGTCTTTGAGATCCAGTGGCTGGAGGTGACCATCGGCTTCCTGGTGCCCTTCTCGGTCATCGGCCTGTGCTACTCGCTGATCGTGCGCATCCTGATGCGGGCACAGAAGCATCGGGGCTTATGGCCTCGTAGGCAGAAGGCGCTGAGGATGATTGTGGTTGTGGTGCTCGTGTTCTTCATTTGCTGGCTGCCCGAGAATGTGTTCATTAGCATCCAGCTACTGCATGGCACAGGTGACCCCGCCCAACGCAGCACATCCAGCACCCACCTGTGGCACGACTACCCGCTGACAGGCCACATTGTCAACCTGGCTGCCTTCTCCAACAGCTGCCTCAACCCCATCATCTACAGCTTCTTGGGGGAGACATTCAGGGACAAGCTGAGAATTTTCATCAAGCAGAAGGCCAGCTGGTCCGTACTCTACCGCTTCTGCGACCACACCCTGGATTTAAACATCCCTGTGAGGAATGAGGTGTCAGAGGTGTGATGCTATGGAATGCTGCCGGTCTAGGCCGCAACATTTCCATAAAATATTTGGATATAACAGATGTCAAGTAGAGGGGAAGACATTTAGGCTACCATGTCTAGCCAACAGGGTCTGGGGAATTGTCTTCATGTTCACAAACACGCACAAGAAATTCTCAAGGCTTCCGGAGTTCAGCTTCTTATAATTATTAGAGATAGCACAGAGAAGAGCTAGGACCTGACCAAGAGATATACTTTCTGGATCCTGTAAGCACTGGTGGAGGACTTCTTGTGGCTCCTCTTTGTCATTAGACATTTAGATATACACTCACTGGCCACTTATTAGGTAAACTTTGCTAGTACTGGGTTGGACCCTGTTTTAGAAATGCCTTAACTCCCAATGGCATAGATTCAATAAGGAACATTCTTCAGAGATTTTGGTCCATATTGGCATTATTGCATCATGTAGTTGCTGCAGATTTGTCAGCTGCAAATCCATGAAGCAAATCTTCCATACCACCACATCCCAAAGGTGCTTTATTAGATTGAGATCTGGTGACTGTGGAGGCCATTTGATTACAGTAAACTCATTGTCACGTTCAAGAAAGAAGTTTGAGATGACGAGAGCTTTTAAACATGGTGTGTTATCCTTCTGGAGGTAGCCATTAGCAGATAGGTACACTGGTGGTAGCCATTAGAAGATGGGTACACTGTGGTCATAAAGGGATAGACATGGTCAGCAACAATACTCAGGTAGGCTGGGGGATTTAAACAATGCTACATTTTTACTAAGGGTCCCAAATTGTGCCAAGAAAATATCCCTCACACATTACACCACCACCACCTGCCTGAACTGTTGATACAAGGCAGAATTGAGCCATGCTTTCATGTAGTTTACACTAAATTCTCACCCCAACATCTGAATGTTACAGTGGAAATCGAGACACATCAGACCATGCAACATTTTTCCAATCTTCTGTTGTTCAATTTTGGTGGGCCCGTGCAAATTGTAGCCTTGGTTTCCTGTCCTTAGCTGACAAGAGTGGCACCCGGTGTATTCTTCTGCCGCTGTAGCCAATCTTATTCAAGGTCCTTTTTCTGTGCATTCAGAGACGCTCTTCTGCAGACTTTGGTTGTATCAGCTCGAACTGGTCTGAACATTCTCCTCTGACCTCTGCCATCCACAACGCATTTTCGATCAGAGAACTGCGGCTCACTGCATATTTTCTCATTTTCAGACCATTCTCTGTAAACCCTAGAGATGGTTGCGTGGGTAAATCCCACTAGAACTTTCTGAAATAGTCAAACCAACCCATCTGGCACCAACAACCATGCCACCTTCAAAGTTACCTAAATCACCATTCGTCCCTTGGTTTGAACTTCAGCAGGTCATCTTCACTATGTCTACTTGCTGCCGCTTGATTGGCTGATTAGATATTTGCGTTAAGGGGCAGTTGAAAAGGTGTACCTAATGAAGTGTCCATGAGTGTATGAAATGTCTTTGAGATCCATTCCAGAGACTCAGGGTATCAACAAGTATATTTTATTGGGAATCACACAAGAAAATTTGACAGAAATGTGAGGCTTAATGTTCTTTTTTCGTATTCTCTTGGCAAAAGAACTCATTATGAAAACGTATCAAAGCTACACTTCATAAAGCTGCAGACAACCTGCTCTATGGGAGGGTGTTGAGGGAACAAATTAAAACATACACGTCAAAGGGACTAGTAACTTGCTTCTCTATGACCCTGGTGTGCTATTTGTACAATAACATTGTAGACTTCTCAGAACTGTTCAGGTCATAGAAATAGAATGAATAGAAAGGCCATTGCACTGCTTGGCGTGGTCATTCGATTAGTACACAACAAAAAGGTGATTGTTGTTAGTTGTCATGGTGACAACATGCAAATCGGTTCAATGTGGAAGTAAGCCACAGGATCTTTGCAATGGAATTGTACACATAAAAATGGCTGCCCCTCTGACCATTCTGCTACATTGATTTGAATTGGAATGGCATTTCTATATATTCCATTTCTATGGTTCAGGTAACCCAGAAGACTGCTAGTGATTTTTGTTTGTATACTTGTTTTTATGCATTGACAATGGCACTGTATTTTCAGTTGCTATCAAATGACTTTTACTCTGTTTGCCTATGTCAACAATTGTCCTTTCACACTATTCCTATTTAAAAAAATAAAATATGTCTTATTTTTTATAACCAGCTTGGAAACCTTTTTGCTGACATACACAAGTGTATTAAAGAAAAGTAGACTTAACCAATTAGATTTATGAAAAAAATGCATGCTGATGTCAGGGGAAAGTGTATCAACTCAGTAAATAATGATATTTTGTTTACAAAAACAGTTCTTCAAATCAAAGGTGATAGCGATGTGACATTCATGTACATTATTTCTGGAGAAAACAAGCAATCTTAAGCATACATAAACAGTTGACAGATGTTAACCCCAGGATTATTTGACCGGTTGTCAACTTCTGTTTGATTGAGGTGAAAGCAAGGAGGCAGGTGTGCTTGGAACAGAGGAGCTGTATCTGAACACATAACTTAATGAAGGCAATGAAGGGGCTACAACAACCTCTGGTGTTTACTCCCAGCCTCTGTGTCAACAGTTGCAATAACTGTAAAAATGCAGAATAGGGAACAATTTATTTACAACATACTATTATAGGGTAAGGGATGAGGGTAGGTTAAAAAATGTGTTAACATAGTTATTTCAATCTTAGTAATGTTTCACTGAAATACAGCTTAGAAAAGACCGAATATGTTTTTGAATGAGTTACATGGATATCGGCTTAGATTTTTAAAAAAACAGCAGTGTTCCCCTTCAGCTCAAGAAATGTTGCAGATATACACAAAACACAAATATCTTTGGAAGTGTGAAGTACTTAAGGTCATATTCCTGTTAACCCACATTAAACCTATAATCATCTTGGGCCATCACAGTCATTTCCTAACATTCTACTGTATGTACTTTGAGTAAAGTATCCCATAGGAAAACAAACACAATGACTGCTAGTAATTTAATGTTCTATTGGTTAATGTTTGCGAATTGCTCCTGGGTTACTCAAACTGAAACAATTTATTATGTCACCGATTTGAATCTATGGAAATGATAGATTAGTTCATGTGTAAGATATCGTTTGACTAATAGGTCCACTTACTTAAATCACAACATTACAGGCTTTGGTCTTTTTTACATAAATCTTAAAATATCTTAGAATATCTGCCAACAAACTCTTTTATGTGTGCTTGAATTCCCACTGGTGAAAAACCAAAAACAAACAATATCAATCTGAATAACATTACAGTTCATATTGAGACCAGTGAGATTACATATGGGTGTTACTTCCAGGGCATTTCCTTTCCACCAACATGTACCCGTTAACCTCAAGGTTTGAGATGTTGAGATTTGGAACCATTTCAGTTGTATGGTAGTGTGAGGTTAAGTAGAAAAATAGCTTTGATTCATAGTTCAGCTCTAACAATGGATGGACACTGTGTACTAAAAACCCATATACCAAAGGCAGGGTACTAATTTGAAAATACATGCTGTCATGCATAACTGGTGTGTTACAATACCTGTACTAAATACTAATAAGACACAAACCCAGTAGGAAAAGAGTTTAAAAAAACTGAAATATTGCCACCACTGTTTACTGGCAACAAAGTAACATAAGAGTACAAAAAAATTCAATAAGATAAAACCATCTCATAAGTTCAGCATACAGCCTGTTATGTTTGCAGTCATAGCAATTTTTTTTCCACTAATTTGTCTTTATGAAAAAAATGTTATTGTGAATTACTGCAACCTGTATTATTCATAAAAATTTAGGATTAAGAGTCTCAAAGATATAAATACAATACTTTATTATGACCCCACATATGAGCAGGAACCCATTTTAAAGGAATGAGTTCATGTGTGAGACAAAGCAGCCTGCTAATGAATAAAGAACATCACGCTGCTTAGAGAGCAACATTTCCTCCAGTAACCAACTACCCCACATGGGGCAAAAACCAGTGGACATCTGCTCTCCACCTTTCCTCCAGTAACCAACTACCCCACATGGGGCAAAACCCAGTGGACATATGCTCTCCACCTTTCCTCATGCACCTTAAACATTGTGCCACACAAACTCCAACTAATGACAAGTTTGTTACAAACCCATTGCATCTTCTATTAATGATTTAAGTACAAAGGTTTTTATGAGCCAACAGAATGCTAGTAGTGAGAATACAATGGTTCTCTGTTTATATAATAATTGTTGCAATGTAAACCTAAATGCTTAAGGTAGAAGAAGTTGCACAGATCTTTATGTGGTACACTAACATGTATTGAAATTATATTTGGTGCTTTAAGGTTTTGTTTCTGTTTGTGTTGAGGAGACAACCTGTTATAATAATAATTAATTAATTCAACTTATATAGCGCTTTTCAAGGAACCCAAAGTTGTTTAGATAGTGAGGGGGGAAAGCCCACCTCATCCACCACCAATGTGTACCACCCACTCGGGTGATGGACGGCAGCCATTTTGTGCCAGAACTCTCACAACACATCAGCTGTTAGATGGAGAGATGAGTAGTTATATTCACCACACATCAGCTATTAGGTGGAGAGGGAATCATTATATTTTCATGTCTCTCATCCAGCGACTTACCACGTCCGACCCTGCTTCGCTTAAGAAGCAAACCAGCAGTGAAATGTAGGGCGCTATGCTGCTGACAATGTTATATTCATACCATTTAGCTAAGTTACAGTGTGTGAATGTGAACGTGTGCTGCTTGACTGGATGGTTTTGAGACTGCATGGCCAGCCTGTGAGTGTGGCAAGATTTGGCTGTATGTTTGGATGGAGCAGCATTGACTGAAATAGTGGCTTGGCACAGAGTGGGAAAACTATGTGCACAAACACAAACTGTTTTTCCAGCTGTGACAATCAAGGCAGCATGGGAAGTAAGTTCAAAGCACTGTTGAATATTTTTCGTAGGTGGCCCTTTGAGAAAATGTCAAACTTGTGGTACAGGTCTTGAAGTTCTCTACAAAGTACCCATATCATTTCAGAGTTTACCTTATTTATTTTGATAGTAATACAATGGAAAGTCTTGTGCAATACATTATACAGAACACACTAGAAAACATATTACAAAACATGACAAAGGTGCTGCGATGTCTTTGTTTTAAGTATATCTCCACAATCAATGATTAAATATGCAGAAAATACAAATGTACCCCCAAATGTGCTTGGGGGGCACTGCTACCACTCAGGCTGATGTTTATTCAACTCCGCCCATGTTCAATCAACTCTTCCCATTGTTCTGCATCAGCCAACAAAATTCTAATGTTACACTAATTAATATGCTACTTTACTCGTATCAGGATGCTGTAGGCAGCCAGCAGTTAGCCTTGTGGTTATACAGTAACATTTGTTTAATAACTAAAAGGTGGCAAAAACCCAACCTGGCAAATGGGAAAAGTTTAATATTTTGTTTTTGAACATAGCAGTTACCTAAATGGGGAAGACAATAGCTGTATATTTTAGTTTTATGGTTAGGGCTACTGGAGGTTAAAATTAGGGTTACAGTTAGGGTTAACTTTAGGTTAGAGTTATTGTCAGCATTTACCTGCCTGGAATTATCTAATCAAGGTCCTTATATTGAGAACAGGAACATTGGGGGAATTGTGGGATATTTTTTCTGTGTCGTTGTGTTGTTTGTCAAACCAAATTTTGCTGTTGTACATGACAGTGCCTAAGTCTTGATTATGCAAAGAACGCTGCCTGTGCGTAACAGGCCTTTATTTTTTAAGTACATGTGCTTGTAAAGAAGACACTGTCAGTGTGTAACGGGTATATGTTTATAATTCGGTAGTCCTGTTTCTGTTTGCCTTTGGCCCATTATATGCAAGTCTGCATTCAAAATAAATTACAGAACTCATCAGCTCCTTCGTCTGACTCCTATATATCTACATATCAACACTTCATCGTGACATATATAGTTATGATTATTTTTTATGGTTATCTATTCTGGAGTGTGCGTACAAGATAGATATTTCAAGTTAGATTAGCTAAAGTAAAAAAATGGATGGAGTTTCTTTAACCTGGACGGAGTTATAAACATCAGCATGTGAGGCCGCAGTGCATCCCAGGAACAGTTATAAGGGCACCTTTGTCATGTGTGCTGTTTCAATACAATTTAGAAAGATAATGTGCTATGACAACAGCTTGAAAATGTGACTTCATGAATGCAATGAATAATGACAGGATCCCAATTATACAGTAGTGGTGCCCGTACAAACGGACCTAAAGCACTCCAGGTCACCCAGCAACTGGGGAGAGGCAGACATAAACCTGGACCTAGACCTGTTTATGTTTTGATATATATATGTACATACACATACAAAATTAAATAAAGACTATAAGGGTTTTACTGAGATATAGAGTGATTTTTTTTACTGAGATATGAATGGATTTTATCTACATTACTTTTCTTCATTATGTTTGATTAGAACCTAGACTACAGCATGCTGCAGCAGTGTAACTGGGTTTCCTGGCCATTTTAATGAACCCTGGCATTTATTGTCAAATTAATGAAGGGAAAACACATGCAACTTACCCAGGAGTGAAAACAGCATGCTGCCATGTCAAAGTAATTAAGACTGGATAAGGCTCATGCATAATAGTATGGCAATGTGCAATGTGGCGCTAGGTGGCTGAATAATGGATCAGACTCATGATTGCATTTGTAAATAAAAATGATTTATGGAAAACTGAGGTAAAAAGACTGCCTTCATGGTAACATGAGCGGTGAACAATGTTTGTCGCACATGTTGTTCAGATACCAAAGCGTTCAACATGGTAATGGTCTCAACCGGACCTTGTGCACAAGCTTTCAAATATCCCCTTCACATCAAGCACATTTTACAGAAAGTGCAGAAACTGATGTTTTGAGTAAGGGATGTGCGATAAATCCTTGGACAATGCACTTATGTGTCTATTGTGCCCTCTAGTGGTATACTATCAAAAAATATTATCTTACATGCGATGCACACAAGTAAACACACACACACAAAAGATTCATATTAAATATCTGGATGTCTTAACACACAGGTGGTCTGGAATAAATGGCAAGTTAGTTTGATCTGACTGCCTAATTAACTGGTTATAAATACCTAACTAAATTTAGACACAGGACACTTTGTCAGTTTGGATGGTCAAGGGGGAAAGAACATATTATTTTTATAACAATAGAACTAACAATACTGTCCCTGTATTTTATACAGCATGTTTTACTACAAAGAGAGTCACAAGAATGCTTTTGAAAAAGTAAAACAGCCTTCCAGAAAATAGGGCAGGTGGGAAAATAGCCAGTTTGATGTATAATGTATAATGTAGTTTTACCACAGATGTTGGAATAGAGTGGGATTAAAAATATTGTTGTTTCCAGATAGAATGTGATCAATTTGAGGTATATTACTTTTTATTATTTTATTATTACACAGGTTATGGGAAAGGGGATACAAATTGCTGTGGGTATAAATTCTTTGGTGTAAGAAGGTGATGTATTTACAGTAACAACAAGAGTTTACTTTCTTAGTTGGTTGGCAGTCTGTATAACATACAATTGACTGATTTGTAATACTACTTAAATCAATTAGAAGAACGTTTTGAAATACATGATAATGATTTTGGAAACTCAAGAGGAGCAAGCAATGACTGTATATAGAAAATAATCAAGGATTAGGTTATTTCTCACCAAGTTTAATTAATTGCCTCTTGCTGTTTTTTTCAGTTCTAAGAGGTTTAACAAGTGTTTATATCAGTCTACACATCACACAGTCCAAATCAGGAATGTGATCATAATAATAGTTTGAAACTTGAGTTAATATATTCAGGAAGAAAACAGAAACCATTCAATGTATTATAACTGCATTTGTTGACTTTTGTATTGTTGGTATATATATGTCTCTCAATATTTATTTTTATACTGTGCTGTATTTGTGCCATATCAATGGTTGTGTTGAAAGGACACACTTGTAAATGACACTAAGGTCTCAATGTGGTTTGACCTGGTTAAATAAATACAAAAAATAATAATAAATTGTGGCAACCAGATGTGCGCTTGTTAAATTAATTTACCATAAAACACTTTTTTTAGGTTTCATTTTTCAAACAACTTTGTCTGCAGACACAAGTTTTTCGGCACAATTAATATTTTGTTCATATTTAGACCAAAACATCTGGAGTTGTCCAAAGCATTTTTGTGAAGACCATGTTCGGCATACCTGCCTTTCATTTGGTTTTACATAACAGAACACTTTGCATCCCTGTGCTGTATCCACAGATATCAATAAGAATATATTCCACAGGTCAAGCCACCTCTTTGAGCACATGAATCAGAATAAAATAATATATACAGTAGTTTCATGTTCTAAAGCTGTTTTATCTTTATCAATAGTCTGGCATCTACTTTTGAGGGGATGGTAGGCTAAATGTTGGGTTGTTTAACCTAGAAGAAAGTAGATATCAATTTACTTCTGTGTTTCAGTTATTACCTCAGGGTATGTCCCTGTACTTACTGTATGTCACTCTGGGTAAGAGCCTCTGCTACATGACAAAGAAATCATGGTACTTTACAGCGGGAAATGTTCCATTTTCCAGTTAAAAAATACAAACAGGTTGTTTTTTAACATTTGCATTTTTTTGGAAGGTTTTATTATGATTCTGTTCACATGAATGCAAATCACTTGTGAAACCAAGTGAAAAATTAATGTTTAGGTATCTGCACTTTCATGACGAGCCTCCAGGAGGTGCCAAGGCATTGAGCATGCAGGGAGGGGAAAAACTGTTATTTCTTAGGGAAAGATCAATGTTTATCATACCCCAGGTGCAGCAGAACTAATTTAATCAAAAAACCCACACTGGCCTGCCCAGCTTAAAAATGATTTCCACTCCACCATTTGTATGTGAAATAGTTGCAATGCCCTCCGCACTAAAAAATAAATACAATAATATAGACTACATTAACAGTTATGAATCGATTGTTCAGAAACAGAGATATTTTCTGAAAGGACCTGATAACACATAGATCTGGTCCAAAATGTACTGTAGAGAAAAGGTACAAGCAGACACATGCCTGTTGGATCAGAGGAACATTTCGGTACCAAAAGTAGAAAAAGAAAGTAGTGTGATGCAGCTACTTTGATGAATAGGCTAAACATGCAATAGCAGACATGTGCAGCACAACACTTAACAAGTGACATGTCCTTGAAAATAACCATGGCTAACCAAGTAGGCTACAACAACTTAATATAATCATTCTGTGGGATGCCTAATCACTTTGATTTAACCAATCTAAATATGACAGCCAAACACAAATTTGTAACTTATCATCATTGACCTTGTTATATTTTGTGTTCACAAAACAAAAATTTTGAGCAATTTAAACGTTGTTAGATTGAACAGGTCTAAATAACAAAAATGATGCAGTGTTGTCAACAAAAAAAAAACATATTCCTTTTTAAATAACACAGTACTGTGTTGTGTTAACTTAGGAAGAGTTCAGAAATGAATATTTGGTGGAATAATAATAATTGTATAATAATAGTAATTGTCTTTGATATTGTTATTGTGTGACTTTATGCCACAACTGGCGCATAAATTCAAACAAAAATTAACACGGATGGGAAAGGTCCCCCCTCAACCCCTACCCTAATCCCAAAAGCTAAATATTTTTTTACAACGCTCTTCCCCATTTTGTGCTAGACCACTGGAAAATAAAAGTTGCTCTGTCCCTTAGCTCCCCCAATTGTACACAATATAATCAGTAAGCATATCTAGTGATGGGCAAACGAACCTTCATTGCTGTTCAGCAAAATATGCTGCCAGCACTCAGGGTTTTATTTTTCAAAATAATGGCCATTGTTGGAATGCCTTGCCATGAGTTAAAATTCTATGTGTTTTTTATTTTGAAAAAGAAAATGTGAGTTAGTGCTGCCAGCATTACCTGCTGCTAGAACAAGGGCAATGAAGGTTTGTTTGCCCATCACTAAGCATATCTAATTAAATGACACCTGACAAGGTAGCTCAATTTGCTGAAGAGTTAAATATATTAAAAAACATTTTGACAAGGCCTATTTTTAAGTATGCTACAGATTTTGCCCATCCGTATACCCAGACTTCCAACTCAATAGGCAATCGAGGTTGAAACGACATTCAAAAGACGTCTTGTATTTGAAAATAAAATAAAATTATTTTGCTCAGTGGGAAATGATGGAAGGGGACAAGAATGATTGCAAAAACGAAAGACGATTAGAGAATAATGATTTAGTTTTGAAAAAATGTCAGTATTTTAACGATTTCTTTCACTTGTTTTTTATAGTCGCTCGTTTTATTTTGACTTTCAATGTGTCTACATCAAAAATTATGCTGGAAACGTATTATATCAAGTTATTTTTTATTACCGAATTGTTTATAATTAAAAGTAATCAGTGTCCCCAACCTGCACATATCATAATATCTTTCCCTTCTGACTCATTCAAGGGATATCCCAACTAATTCGTCGCTCCTCCTTTTCGTCCAAATTTTAGGAAGTGCAGTCTCTTCTATCACTTTCAGAGCGTTTTTTTTCAAAGGCAACTGGTTTAAAAAGACAAATCTTGATCATGTTGTGATTACCTGAGTAATAATATCCAGACAACTTTACAATGTTGCGGGTCTTAGTGGAATCCGCCAGTGGCATCCACAAAAAGAAATTCGGAAACCCAGATCCCGTAGTAGCTGTTGTGTTTAAAGGTGAGTTATTTTAGTGTTGCATATTTCATGGGATTTAATGGTTTCCTCTCTTGAGTGTATGTTATTCTTGGCACTAGAAGTTCAGAACATATGAAGTAAAGAAAAAAAATGGCTAATCCTATAACTTACTAATGCGAAAATTAAAACAATAATGTGAATAATTATTAGTTAGGCTACAGATTTTTATTTGACATTCGCATTATAATTTTGTTTCTTTGTTGTAGATGTAGGCTATAGGTTATATTTGATGTAACATTATAATGCAAAATTTGTCTAATTAAAGAAAATCTGTAATAGCTCGGCTGTAGCTTTAGGTGCTAGAGCCAAGAAGAATGGAATGCTAAAATAAGTAATAATAAATAACTTAGGATCAATTCAAATTTAATTCAACGAGCTAACAATCACACAAAACAAAATGATCTTCAAGTAAATGTCTAAAATACCCTAATGGCACCATTTCCTTTAACTTAAGAGTACATTGTATATTTTCCATATCTCTAATGATAGCCATCCCAGGACCCGAATCTGGTAACCTGTCAATATAGGAGTTAAAAGTGAATTAATAAAAGGTGGTCGTTTGTGCAAAAAGCTTTATAAACAAAAAATGCAAAAAGCATTGCTCTGCGATATTCTAAAGACAGACAGTTTACTTTCTGATAAAGGATGCAATGATGAGTACTGAACCGGTCTCCCCTTATAAAACAAATAGCATGTTATATACCATCAAGAAGTTTTAATACCAAAGCAGATGCATGCATAAAGATGGTGTCTCAATGATCAATGGTAGGTAAAAAAGTAGATTCAATAATTAATTTTCTACATCGCATTCCAAATTATTACGCAATTATTATGCAATAAACATTAAATATTTTGTTTTTCGATTAAACTCATGGATGGTATTGTGTTTACGAGCTCTTTGGGTCACTGAAATCAATCTCAAACTCCTGTGATACTTAGTTTGCCAGGTGAGTCCAATTAAACGAAAACTACTTAAGAAGGATGTTTCACATTATTAAGCAGGCCACAGGTTTCAAGCAATATGGGAAAGAAAAAGGAAATCTCTCTGCTGCGGAAAAGAGTCAACTAGTGGATTGCTTGTACAAGGCATGAAAACATTAGGTATTTCACAAATTAATCGTGATCATCATACTTTGAAGACATTTGTGGCTGAATCAGAGCACAGACTAGCCTAGTTGACACCAGACCCTTCTCAGTTGTAACTGAGAGTGGGTCTGGGGAAGGTACATTCACAGCCCATTTCCAATGGACCCCGCTCAAATGCCTCTCGACACAATTGGATATATCAGACTTTTGCCAAATCGAGTCGGCCAGACTGACTTGCAGAGCAAATCTTAAATTTGCCGGAAGTCCTTAAAGGTTTTCCCAGGCTAAGCACAGACATGTTCATGCAGATAAAGGCATAATGAGGAAGGTTACTGCCAGACAAATTCATCAGATTATGAGCAGCTGCTAAAATGCTAGCCTGGGAGAACCCTGACGGACTTCCGGCAAATTAGAAATTTGCTCTGCAAGTCAGTCTGGCCAAGAGCCCATTCAAGACCATTTCCAATTTTTCCAAATCGAGGCACCAATCACAACTGTTGATGCAGGCTTTACATGATGACGATAGCACAGCTATATACTATAATTGGTTGAAGCAGACAATTACAACGATGGCTGCCGCAATGGAATATCCGGAATATCACTCCTTCGAATCAACTATCGCGTCTGTTTAAAGCGATTTGAAGGTTTCCTTTTTGTTAAAATCCAAGCAAAGAACAACACTCGAAACCTTCATATCTAAAAAAAGATGTTGTCATGGTCTTGCCGACTTGATTCGGAAAAAGTCTGATATATCCAATTGCGCCAAGAGGCATTTGAGCGGCATCCGTTGGTGGCGTTCCCTTTGGAAATGTGAATGAACCTTGCCCAGACCTACTCTCAGTTACAACTGATAAGGGTCTGGTGTCAACCAGGCTACTAAAATGCCATTACAAAGCAGCAAATAGGCATTTGAAGCTGCTGGTGCAAGAAGCTTGCAGTTCTGCATAAACTTACTATTCGGCCACCCCTAACCAATTCTCACACTCTGAAACGGTTGCAGTGGGCCCAGAAATACATGAAGACTAATTTTCAAACAGTCTTGTTTACTTATGAGTGCTGTAAAACCCTGGATGGTCCAGATGGAGTAGTGGATGGTTGGTAGATGGCCACCATGTCCCAATAAGGCTGCAACGTCAGCAAGGAGGTGGCGGAGTCATGTTTTGGGCCAGAATCATGGGGAGAGAGCTGGTAGGCCCCTTTAGGGTCCCTGAAGGTGTGAAATCGAAAAATGAAAAATCATCTTCATGCAAGGTAATGCACCATCTCATGCTGCAACGAATTCCTCTGTGTGGCTGCTATGAGCATAAAAGGGGAGAAACTCATGGTGTGGCCCCCATCCTCCCCTGACCTTAACCCTATTGAGAACCTTTGGAGCATCCTCAAGCAAAGATCTATGAGGGTGGGAGACAGTTCACATCAAAACAGCAGCTCCGGGAGGCTATTCTGACATCCTGCAAGAAATTCAAGCAGAAACTCTCCATAGACTCACATGTTTAATGGATGCAAGAATTGGGAAGGTGATATAAAAAGGGGTCCTATGTTAACATAACTTGCCCTGTTAAGATGTGTTTGATTGAAATAAGTTTTGATTTCAGTAAATATGACCTCCTAATGCTGCAAATTCAACAAATGACAATTTTCAGTTCTTTACAACCTATAAAATATTTGGAAACTCTGTTGTGCATAATAATTTGGAACAGTGCATTTTGAGTTTTCTATTTTTGAAAAAAATACTGTTTTCATTTGGTGGTTTGTTCAATGAAATTGAAATATTGAATATTTAGGAAAAGCATTGTAAAATATAATTTGCATAATAATTTGGAAAGTGGTGTATTGTTAATGGCAAATAAGACTTGTTCCTGTAAAAGAAACCCATTTTAACTATTGGTTGTTTTACCACCTCATCAACATGCATTTTAAATGAGAGCCTATCATCAATCCAGATGCTCAAATATTTACAAGCATGAACATGGTCTATTGGAGCACAATACAATGTACAAATACATAAATCATTAAGTATTCAAATGTGCATTTGAAAAAAAGCATTTGCTTGGTTTTGCCTGCATTAAGTACCTGTTTCAAATGAACAAAAGCGAAGGGCCACATTTTATAGTGATGCGTGAAAAATAGGAAATCTTATTTCATTAAATTACCGCTGCCTTCCACACAGTTACGTGTGTATCCTACAGAAAGTACCTTTACATAAATTGCCAGCTGTGATAAAATATTCATTGAAGTTATGACAAACATAAATTTAGTCAGTTACAAATTTAGAATTAAATTTAATCGAATTAGGAAGAGAAGAGTGGCTACTTAATTGTATGTCTTTTTTGGCTTAGTGGTTAGGGAGTCAGACTTGTAGTCGGGAGGTTGCCATTTTAATTCTTGGCTGTGTCAAATGTCGTTGTGCCCTTGCGCAAGGCACTTCATCCTACTTTGCTCTAGGGGGAATGTCCCTGTACTTACTGTAAGTCGTTCTGGATAAGAGCATCTGCTAAATAACTAAAATGTAAATAATAACTTGATTTTGCCTTTTTTACAGAGATGGTTCACTTGTTTCTGAGTTGCTTAAATATCCGGCAGTCACTAGCAAGACCAGTGCATCTGGCCTTAGACCAGGTTTTATTTTTTAGCTGAAATGGTTCTGAAAGGTTAGTGGTGAACCTTGCTACTAACCTGTGTTTAATTCTATAGGTTTTCACAGGGGTAAATTTGTCCAAAACAGAATATAAAATACTTGACAAAGGTTCAATGCCATTTCCACCTGCAAGATACTACAGACACTTGGTAACTTAGAGTAAAAAAGAACATGGAGAACCCCTTCACTTTTCAGATTTTTTAAGTTCCTTTGTGTAAGGAGGAAGGGTTTAATTTTAATACAATTTATGTTTCCAACACAGATCTTTTTTGTTCTATCACAACAGAAAACATTATAATTATTAATTGCAATAATGTCATCACCATCAGAGTTTTAGAACACACTAAAATATCAGGGCTGGATTCATTTACCCACAAGTCTAGCATGTCAAGTTTATGGATGATGCCTAGAACGTTAATGTGCATATGAACTTGAGGATATAATTGTGTCCTGTGTTCAATACAAAAGCAGTTAGAGGGCCAGAGTTGGTGTAGTGGTTTACATTCCCGACTCTGGACCACATGTTCCCTGGTGATGGCAGTTTGAACCCCGGCTCAGCAACTGTCTCTGCCCTTACATTTTATGGAAAATTAAAACATTTGTTTGTAGTTTTGCAAGCCAATCCTAACAAAAATGTAAACTAAAAAACTATGTGTAATGTAATGCTATTTGGCATCATTGTACTATCAATTTGTAAACTTTCTGCATAGGGGGGTTAGGGTGAATTCAAGGAGACCAATTGGGAAGGGAGAAAAAACAGGGCAAAAACAACAACATAGCAGGACATTGATCAGCTTGCTAGCTGATGTTATTCATTGTATGCACAGATTATTTGATATGATGTGTGGTCAGACTGTGATCTCAAACAGGCGAGACAAATATAATGCTTTCAAGTTAATACACTGAGCGCTGTATGGTTACATTTCAAAGAATGTAAAGAGCATAAAGTTAGCAAGCTGGCAAATGAAGGTCTATAAAGATCACCATGGATACCTAGCTGATGTTAGTAACATACTGCAGCCATGAGCTTTGCTCCTGCAGGTGTGAAGAAAGGGAACATTGAATCACTGACATCCAAGTGTTTATCTGGTCATTATTATTTAGTACAATCATTATTACAGGCTATTGTCCATATTAGATACTGTAGCTACATGTCTACATGCCCCTACCTGGATGTAAAATTGAGCGAAGGGGAGGCCAGGTATCTGTCAATGCACTTTGTGATGACTGTTGTTGTAAAATGGGTTTTTAAAATAAATGTGATTGATTGATTGATTGATTTGTAGTTGTGTGAAACCATGTGAGTTCAGTATCCTAAAATCATAGTGATGAAACAACAGAAATGTTTATTGGTCTGCGCAATCTTTAGATTATTAATAACTTCCTTCAAACTGTAGACTCATACATTTCACATTATCATTCTGTTGTGTAACTGTTCACATTACAAGATATTCGCATGAGATTATCACTCTACTGTACATGCAATAACATCGTTGTCTCTTGTGCATGTGAAAAGTAGCTTGAAACATGACTCTGGTGAAGTATATACGTATGTAGGGTTTCACTGCCAAAATCCTGAACTGTCCTTTTAAGGCAATGAATAAGTAATGTTGTCTCTATTATGTTACATAGAAGAAATACACTTAGATATGTTCAAATAAGTAATTCCAAGATACACATTCACAAAAACAAGTAATTGTTCAATAAGTTGCCACTTAATCTTCTTAGTCCTTTCAGTATGTTACCAATCACATGGAATTTGGTTAAACAGACAAAAGCTAAGTTGTTGAATCCTAAATCAGGTGGACAGTAGTTAATCAAATTGACGTGTCATTCAGATTATTTCATAGTTACCCATCTCAAACAACATGATAGTATATACACTTTTGAAACCCTACAGGTGAAAAGAAGAAAACTAAAGCAATTAATAATGAAGTCAGTCCTGTATGGAATGAGGTAAGTATAAATATTTACATTAAAATTCTTCCACTCTCTGTCAGTTACTGGGAATGTTGATCCAGACTGGCCCTTTAGGAATGTATTATGAGAAGGGTATGATAACGGTTTAGGAAACAAGGCAAATATTTGGTTCTCGGTCATTAATGTTAGTTCCAATCAACATGGAGTAGTTATTATTAGATGCATAGAACCAGGGCTGCCAACAGGAATCTGTGGGCCCAGGACAAACTCCACAATTAGGGCCCCCCGCTAAAAGAAATTACTGTGCAAAAACAAAATTTGGGGCCCCCCTCAGGACTGGACCCGGAACTACATTTCTGGTTGTCCCCCCCGTCAGCTGCCCTGCATAGAACAATAATACCTGTTAAACAATCCCACATCCCATTAGATTTAAAACAAATATAATTCAATATTTATACTAATGTTGACAGAGCTGCATGTTTTTTGTTCTTGCAGAGGCTTGAGTTTGACCTTAAGGGCTCCCCATTGGATGCATCCTCCTTCATAGATGTGATTGTGAAAGATTACGAGACTATCGGCAAAGACAAGTACGTACCTAGAATATGCCATATCATTTCAGTGAATTTGTTTATTACCCTGCTGCAACAGAAAATGTGAATTACGGTATGTGGATTACTGTATGGACATTCTAGGCCTGTCCAATCTGACTTTCTCATAACACAATTACAAACTTTTGAAGTCTTATATCAATATAAAGTCAATATAAAGTTTGCATTCCCTGGAACACTAGGATCAGCAAGTAAAATGAAAGCCTAGGTACACATAACCATTTTTTGTGTACCTGATGAATAGCAATTGTGTGAGAGAGAACATAAAAATACATTTCATAGGCGTACACACACTCATGACCACGCACCTAGTTTGACATTGGTTAAAGTCATAAAGTGAGAGTGAGTAGGCAAAGTGGTTTGATATTTTACTAACCGTAACTAACCTCTATTGATATAGTTAGTCCTCCTCAGACCTTAAACACTGTACACCAGCCGCGGTTGGTGGATCTTAATTGGGGAGGACGGGCTCGTATTACGCTCGGAACCGGAGTGAATAGAATGGTGCGCAACGAACAAAACCAATTGTTTTTTTGTTTTGCACAGATTCCATTCACTCCGGTTCTGAGCCACTTTTAGTATTGTAGGCCCTAAGCTATGGAATAAGCTGCCCTCTGATCTTCGTGCCACCCCTAACCTACACACCTTCAAATCTCATATATTTACCATGCTCAGTAAATAATTATCTTCCATTCTATTTCTCTGTCCTCTGCTTTTTTATTTTTTATGTTTCATGCTTTGTTTATCAAACTCTGGTTATATAACTTCTCACGTTAATTATTTCTAGTTATTCATTGTCTCCATCTGCTTTGCTTGTTTAATTGTTAAAATAAGCTGATTGCTTGTCTCTTTGTCTGTCTACTGTTTGTATTACTTTGTGAAGTGACCTTGGGTTCTTGAAAGGCGCTATAAAAATAAACATTGTTAATGTTAATAATGACAATGTGAAAGAAGTGTGTTTGAAATCTTAGCAAATGTATATAAAAATGCACATGCACATAAGTATTCACAGCCTCTTCTCATTTTATTTTATTCTTTCTTCATTTAATATTATTCCTTAATTTATACAGGGAGTCAGTCTCTGTATAAATAAAGTTCTCTTTTACAGCTGAGTCCTTTTCACAGAACTCATAATAACATACCGCCATATAAAATCACATTTACGCAAAACAATTCCAATCAACAATAATATGTTCATTTAAAATCGCTTTAAGTTTCCAATAAAAACCAAGACATCAAGTTTATGTTTTTTGTAACTCATTCCATGAATGAGGGGCATGATACACAAAAGCAATTTTACCCAGCTCAGTATGTACCGGTACCTATGGAACCTCTAAAGAACCTTTAAAACCAGACTTTGGAAAGAGTTATATAGTCTCCAATACTTTCCGCTATTTTAGAAGAGAGATAATATGGTAGCTTTTGCATTATAGCCTTATAGGCAAATATCAGCCAGTGCCTGGCCCTCCTGGCAACCTAGGAGTCCCATCCAACCAAAGAGTACAGTGATGCATACTAAACTTGGCGCCTGTTGTAAAATGAAGCGTTGCATGATAGCCCGCATCCAAAGGCCACAACACAGAAGCGGATGCATGCATATACAGGTCCTTCTAAAAAAATTAGCATATTGTGATAAAGTTCATTATTTTCCATAATGTAGTGATAAAAATTAAACTTTCATATATTTTAGATTCATTGCACACCAACTGAAATATTTCAGGTCATTTATTGTTTTAATACTGATGATTTTGGCATACAGCTCATGAAAACCCCAAAAATGTTAAATAAATGCTTTAGTAATTACTGGCGCAGCCCTCACCATCAGAGCCGGATGAAGACCATCCGCCCCAACTGCTTTTATTGTATCAATAGCCAGTAAAGCATCAAATATTTCACTTGTGATTAACGGACTTAAGATCATTTTTGAATATCATCACCAGAGCTGCTCTGCTGAAATGTTTCATCAGTTCTAGATACATTTACACTTTCACTATGGTTTGCACTCGAGGGTCTCAAATAACGAGCCAGCCTCAATAAAATGGAGATTAAAAGCATCAGCAACTTCAACTTGTTCAGTAATAGGCTCTGTGTCTAACATGATCTGTTTGGCAATGAGAAGAAGGAACTACTCTTCAAGGAATTTAGCTGGATTCCCATGACAGTCAGACAATGTGTTCACATAATATTCAGATTTTCTGACTTTCTCATAAGAAGTATGCAGAGGTTTCTCAGATTATCAAAAGTCTGCCAATCAGAGATTAACGCTGGCTGTCTAGCTTGAGTCCATGTCTTTTTTATTTTATGCAAAACCTCCAAAACATCTGGAGCGAACCAGGGACTTGACATATTTTGGATTTTTATTTTTATATTGGGAGCATGATTATCTGCAATAGAGTTAAAAACTATGGAGTTATATATGTGCCTTATTCCTGAGCGAGTAATTGTAAGTTTACTCAGGTGCTCTCTCACAAACTCGTTCTCTGCGCGCAGGCAGACGATGTTGCGCTCCGGTCAAGTCTGCCGCTCTCTCTCAACCTCTTCACTCTGTGCCCGCTCAACTCTTGACACAAACGCTCGCTCAACTTGCAACAGTGTTAAAAATGTGCCACAAAATCAAACAATCAGGGCCCGGTTCCCCAAAACGTTCTTATCGCTAAGTAGTTCTTAACCTATTCCTTAACCTCTCTCTTAACCTAATGGCACGGTTCCCGAAATGTTCGTACTCTAAGTATATCTTCTTTAAGTCACACTTTCGTAAGGTTGGTCTGGACCATTCGTAAGCTTTCTCTTAGCGTTGTTTGAGCTCAAGCCGCTAGTCGCTGCCACTACAACAATGATTTAATGGACATTTTATAACTATAATAAAATATGTTTGCAATGGATACAGGCCTATTTAGGAAATTGACTTTATTTGGTATCAGAACTAATATGTGGTAATTAGCCTAGGCTATTTCGTAATATAATTAAAGGGTTTAAATTGGCAATCACTTTTGATAATTAAAGTCTGGCAAACAATTTGGCTCTAAATGGCTAAGATCTAGAAATGGGTAAGCATGGTGGTGTCCAGTAAGCGACCAACTATGGCAGTGATCTAACGTGTCCTTTTATTGAATCAAAGACGACTCCGAGTTCGCGGCCATGTCAATTGTTTTATTCTGCAAAACTTTTGACATTTTGACTGACGTGGCTATATTAAAAAAATGTCGCCTCCCAAGACAAGTCATTATGGAGCTGTTGGACCTTCTCAGACCTGCGCTTGTCAGGCTAACGCGGCGGAATTTTGCTTTAAGCCCTGAAGTCCAGCTGCTTGCAGCGCTAAGGTTTTTTGCTACAGGGAGCTTCATCGAGGTCGTGGGAGGAAGAGCCTAAATGTTGCACACGTTCGCACACACAACGTTGTCGAGTGTGCAATTGGAATCTGGAAGCTGCGCTTT
>JACXGM010007044.1:20146-31655 GCA_016801145.1 Umbra pygmaea | reverse complement strand
ATGAAGCTTTTCAGCAGATGGAAGCATGAAATGCTCCAAAATCTCCTTATAGCTAGCTGCATTGACCCTGCCCTTGATAAAACACAGTGGACCAACACCAGCAGCTGACATGGCACCCCAGACCATCACTGACTGTGGGTACTTGACACTGGACTTCAGGCATTTTGGCATTTCCTTCTCCCCAGTCTTCCTCCAGACTTTGGCACCTTGATTTCCGAATGACATGCAAAATTTGTTGTTGTTTTGTTGTGCTGCTTCTCTGTAGTTCAGGTCAGGCGCTTCTGCCGCTGTTTCTGGTTCAAAAGTGGCTTGACCTGGGGAATGCGGCACCTGTAGCCCATTTCCTGCACACGCCTGTGCACGGTGGCTCTGGACGTTTCTACTCCAGACTCAGTCCACTGCTTCCGCAGGTCATCCAAGGTCTGAAATCGGTCCTTCTCCACAATCTTCCTCAGGGTCCGGTCACCTCTTGTCATTGTGCAGCGTTTTTTGCCACACTTTTTCCTTCCCACAGACTTCCTACTGAGGTGCCTTGATACAGCACTCTGGGAACAGCCTATTTGTTCAGAAATTTCTTTCTGTGTCTTACCCTCTTGCTTGACGGTGTCAATGATGGCCTTCTGGACAGCAGTCAGGTCGGCAGTCTTAACCATGATTGCGGTTTTGAGTAATGAAACAGGCTGGGAGTTTTTAAAAGCCTCAGGAATCTTTTGCAGGTGTTTAGAGTTAATTAGTTGATTCAGATGATTAGGTTATTAGCTCGTTTAGAGACCCTTTTCATGATATGCTAATTCTTTGAGATTTGAGGTTTTCATAAGCTGTATGCCAAAATCATCAGTATTAAAACAATAAATGACCTGAAATATTTCAGTTGGTGTGCAATGAATCTAAAATATATGAAAGTTTAATTTTTATCATTACATTATGGAAAATAATGAACTTTATCACAATATGCTAATTTCTTGAGAAGGACCTGTATTTCCTTGCTCAGCTGAATATTATTGTACATTCATATAGCAGAAGCTGCAATTCTCGGGCAGATTTCAAATGGATTTATCTGATTCTCTCTCTTTCTGGTATAAAATATAACAGTTAATAAATTTACTAGTAAATTCAATTCCAAATGTTGTTTAATCACCTATTTTGTTAATTAGTGTAATATATCCGACATGTAGAATTACATGAGTAAACGCGGTGACTTTTGGCCAATTGTGATTTTAAAACTTCAGGATTATGGTAGCATAGTAAACAATAAGTAGCCTATATATAATACAAATATTATTGAATTACTTATATAAAATGAATATAGCCTTGACAAAATGTTGAATTATGAGAAGCAGCGTTTCATAGTGGTATAATAATCTGCAACGATTCTAAAACACGATAGCCAGTCACTTTAATTATTACATTATATCGCAAAGACTAAAGTTAAAAATATTTTAGGACATGATACACATTATTTAGTTAATTCTCAGCCAGCGCTAAATATATTTTATCTGAGGTTATTGACCATTCAACCATTCAGCCATTGACAGCATTCATTCAGTGAGAGGTGCTTAGCGCCTGGGTACCAACATTAGGAGGTGTCTGATTTTGGTGGTTTTAGTATGAATTAGTGGTAAAAACATGGAAGACATCTGGAATATATTTACAGGTCTTAACTTTTTCCACATTTTGTTATGTTACACCCTTATTCCGAAATGGATTATATTCATTATTTCCCTCAAAATTATACAAACAATACCCCATAATGACAATGTGAAAGAAGTCTGTTTGAAATTTTTGCTAATTTATTAAAAAACACAGAGCCGTGTCACTTGCGATTGTTTGACCCTGTGTGAGAGAGCTGACGAATGAGAGAAACAGTCAATAATTACTTCAAGTGATTTAGGAACATAGAGAAATTGATACTCGTAATTGTGTCCCTTTTAACCCAGACTACAAATGACTGTAAAGATTTAATAAACAGACCACATGTTGATTGCCATGTTTTGATGATCTTACTGTCTCTCAACTAGATGAACATATAGGTCATCTTATACAACAGCATGGTAAGTAATGTTTAAGTGACCATATCCCAGATTACACCCAGATGACTGTAAAGATTTAATAAACAGACCACATGTTGATTGCCATGTTTTGATGATCTTACTGTCTCTCAACTAGATGAACATATAGGTCATCTTATACAACAGCATGGTAAGTAATGTTTAAGTGACCGTATCCCAGATTACACCCAGATGACTGTAAAGATTTAATAAACAGACCACATATTGGTTTCCGTTTGTAAGATGCTCTTACTGTCTCTTATCTAGATGAACATATAATTAATCGTGAACAACAACATGGTAAGTAATGTTTGAGTGACTTTCACCCAAAGTACACCCACATGACTGTAAAGATTTAATCAACAAACCTCTACTGCTTGACTAGTTAATGTTTTTGTCACTGTTTTTAATCAATTCTCTACTCTATTTCCAGGTTACTTTAATACATACTGTGAGTACTATCTTGCATACATACAGAATGAATATTTTTTATGTCAATATTAGATTGTTTAATCTAACATTAGTAACTCAAAATGTTTGCGTAACTGCTAACATCTAAACTTGAATAATGAAAAGAAATATAAATTCCTGATTTTACCCTAAACCACTGAGCTGGACACAGCATTTTGTCCTTCTACTGTAGACACACACACACACACACACACACACACACACACACACACACACACACACACACACACACACACACACAGTATTTAATGTATCAGAGTAAACATATGACTGTTAGAATATGATTTATTTTGGACCAAAAGTTAAATCTCATTTGACATTTTATTTCCCAACATATAACAATGTTAACTTTACAAATTCAGTGTTAAATCAAATGAAAATAACAAGAAATAATTTACTGCACTTCCTCCTTTATTAATATGATTGCTGTAGAATATTTGGGATTACTGTAACGACTAGACTCTGTTAGGTAAAATACAGGGTATTTAATGGATATTTAAAATAAGAAATGCAGCAATACAAAGACCGGATCCAAATATATGGCAAAGGTACACAGGACTTGGCAAGGCGTAGTCAGGCAGCAGAGGTCGATACACAGGAGACACAGGCAGAAGTACAAGAGCGGGATCCGGGAGAGTAATAGAGGTATACAGGCAATTAGGGTCAACACTGGCTGTCACTGGCAAAGGTACAAACGTGATGCAAATCTCGAGAGTCGGAAAGAAACAAGATGGGTCAGTACACAGGACATCCAAACAATGTTACATGAAATGGTCAGTAGTTCACTAGGGAAACAATACCTCGCAATGAGAATCAGGAAGTGTCTGGGTTATATGCTATGTGAAAATGAGCTGCAGGTGTCAGTATTCTGGTGATTGTGATCTGTAAGATGTGCTGTGTTCATGGGTGCCTGGAAGTGAAGTATTGGTATCTGATGAGTTTGCTCTGTGATTTGTGCTGTGTTTGTGTGTGGTGGGAAGAGGAGGGAATACCAGTTTCCGGTGTAGATGCAACCTGACTTGACTAAGGGATCCTTACAATTACAGCAATTTAAAATATGCGTTCCATATAAAAACATCAATATACTGTATACGACCCTAACCCTGTATATGACTGGTATATTACCATAAATTATTCCAATTATATTTATTAAGAATATTTATTAGCCTGCAGAGTTCAAGATCTGGGCCGTATTCATAAAAAATCTTAATGCAAAGAGTAGCTCCTAGTGAGAAAATTCTAAGAAAATTCTTAGAAATGTGGGCGTTTACTCTTAAAATGTAATAAATATCCTAGTGAAGAAAAAAGCAATTCAGAAAGCATCTTAACTCTTAAAAGAGGTCCTAAGGTCAAAATTGATATGAGTACAGACGAGGACTTTTAAGAGGCTTAAGAGTTCCTTCAGTAGAGGAGAAAACGGCGTAATTACGAGGAGGGAGAATAAATGTGTAGCAGACAATGGATGACAGTGAGTCAATAAGACACTATAGATTAGATCGTGCAGGGATCATGTTTGTGACCGATCTTATTAGAGACACGCAAACATCTCCGACACAGCGCAGAAATGCCGTAGTGCCAGAAATTAAAGTAATCAATACATTAAGATATTTGGCAACTGGGAAAATGCAACAATGTAGCAGTGATGACTTGGGTCTGTCACAACCTTCTGTAAGCAGCATGATCACACAAACAAGTACAGCACTTTCAGAACCTCTTAAAAGTTAATTTCCTTTCCACTGGACATTCCCACCTTGCAGGCATAAAAAACTGCATTTATGAATATAGCAGCCTTGTTGTCGGAGTAATTGATGGAACCCACATTCGAATTATTCAACGTGATCTCCGAAATACTTGATACTACCACGGACACTTAACTTCAAACTCCGTGGCAGTTTCACGCAATGGCAGAAAATTCTGTGAAACTGCCACGGATCCTTAACTTCTAAATCCATGTCAGTTTCACGGAATACTTAAAATCGCTCTGTTTTTTTCTTTCTGGGACAACCAACCAATCACAGTCTTCAAAAGATTGTGTCATACATAGCAACGGGGTCAGCCCTGCCTCCTCACTAAGATGACAGTTTTTGTATTTTCCTTGCTTAGAGTCGCTCTTACATCGGTCTGGAATTGCTCTTAAGCTAAGACTCCTACGTAAAAGTTTTTAAGCTAAATTAGGAATTTTCTAGGAGGATTCTTAGAATCTTTATGAATACGGGCCCTGGCGTGCACAACAAATATAAATAGTACTTTCATAATAATCATTATATTAATAATAATCATAATAATTAATAATCATTATGTTGATTATACTTATAAAAAACATATTTTTGTTTCCATTTCAGTTTTTGAATCCATCAGAAGACACACAGGTCAGTGTGTTACTCTACCAGAGTTACTATGTGAATATTTTAGGGCAATAACTGTGACCTCTGTACCATCTGGTACATGCCAGAGTATTAGCCTGCTTTCATTTATTTATCATTTATTTACTCACATGCTGTGTGTGAGTGACCATCAGCCAGATGTCAATGACAAATGTAACCAGAGAAAGTAGGGCTTAATAATTAACGAGCATTAATGAAGAGGTTGTGATCAATGACCTGACTCGTATGTGCTGTGTCAATACTGGAAGACATGCATCAGAGAACACTGTAAAATGTTGTCATCCACTTATATTACCCTACTGAGTTTGATGTGATTAAGTTTACTAAACTATGTATCTCTAGACAGTGGATGAGACTATAGACACTGATACTGACACTGTATGTTTCTCTACACAATGGATGTAACTTTAGACCCTAAATCTGATACTGTATGTTTCTCTACACAGTGGAGGTGACTCTAGACCCTCATACTGCAAATTCCTGGCTCTCTGTGTCTGAAGATGGAAAACAAGTGAGAGATGGAGACATAAAACAGGATCTCCCTGATAACCCAGAGAGGTTTGATTGTTCTCCTGTTGTCCTTGGTAAGGATGGTTTCTCCTCAGGTAGATTCTATTATGAGGTCCAGGTGGAGGAGAAGACTGGATGGACTTTAGGAGTGGCCAAAGAGACTGTTAACCGGAAGGGGGCGAATACACTGATAAGTCCTGATAATGGATACTGGACTGTGTGCCTGACTGATGGAGTATATGAGGCTCTCACTGACCCCCCTGTCATCCTCCCTCTGAGAGAGAATACTCAAAAGGTGGGGGTGTTTGTGGATTATGATAAGGGACAGGTCTCCTTCTTCAATGTGGAGGCCAGGTGCCATATCTACTCCTTTACTGGCTTCACCTTCACTGATAAACTTTATCCGTACTTCAGCCCTGGTTTTATTTATGGTGGTATAAACTCAGCCCCACTGGTTATCTGTCCTGTAAACATCACTGACTGACTGTTTAAATCAAACCAGCAGGTATTATAACAGTTGGTAAGAGTATGTATTAAGAGAACATTTATTAAAGTGAGATCTCAATACAGTTATCAGAGAGGTAAAGAGTTAGGAGTGTTTAAAGAGGTGGAAGGACCAGATCTGAACAAACGCTGGTACTGGACCACCCAGAACACTTATGTCTGGTAACTGTTTGATAAACCTTTAATGTTTCTAGTATCCATCCCTTTGATTGGTCCTGTTCTCAGGAGAATGTGTTTATATTTTTACTTTTAATCACTTAAATGTGATTTCGGATAGTATTTGCTGTGTAGCTTTTCTGCTGTGTGTGGATGGTATAGAAGTGTTTGATAAACCTTGTGATTTCTCACAGTATTTGTTGTGTAGCTTTTGTGTAGCTTTTTCCACAGCATAATAATATAACATAAAATATTTTAATAAGTGTTTTATTTTCTTGTAATCATAACAACTATACCACAGCATTACTAAATTAAATAAAGCAAATTAAATTCAACTAATGGTAGTAAACAAGTGTACACTTCTGGAGTAAAGACAGATTATTAGTACTCAACCTGATGTAGTTCAGATTTAGAAGACAGGAGTGTTGACCTGGGTGTTATCAGCTAGGGAGAGAGGGAGGAAGATAGAATGAGGGATGGAGAGAGAAATGTACAAAAAAGGAAGAAAGGGATAGAGGGAGGGAGGGAAAGAGGGAGGGAGTGAAAGAGGTAGAGAAGGAGGGAAAGAAGGAGGGAGGAGGAAGGGAGGAAGAAGGGGGGGCAAAAAGGAGGGATGAGTTAGGAGAGAAGGGAGAAAATGTGGGAGGGGCTCTGGGAGGGGTGGAGTCTGGTTTCATGTCTCTGCAACTGTTTCTTATGGTCTCTTTTGAATTTGCCCGAGATTTGTTTCTGTAGTTTTGTTGTAGAACTTGCTATCTGGTTAGCATATAATAATAAAAATGTATTTCATTTTCAATATAGAAGAATATCCGGGTGTCACGAATCCCTGTAGTGTTATAACAGGAATGAAACAGTCGCAAAGGAATGCAAATATTCCACAGATATTTATTCCGACTTTATAGAGCAAACAAACACTGCCTCGATGGGCTAAACAAGAACACGGAACACGGAACATTGACCGACAAGGGATAACAAGTAAACACAAGGGCTAAATACTGAACGACTAATGACTAATACAAGACACCTGGGAAACTAACTACATGACGTAACCAAACCAGACACAGACCATAACCATGGCCGTAACTACCGTTGAGGACACCGAGGTCATGACCTCTGTATTTTTTTCTAGAAGTGTCGAAAATAGCCGACGAAACAATTATCCTTGCATCAATGGACCGTCGCGTGACACGTACTTGCAGATACTACTGTCATGTCAAAACGAAAGTAGTTGGCTATAGCGGAGTGTTACCTTTACCAATTAATGAAGGCAATGCAGTGTCTCACACAGCTCACATAAACATCAATACCCACAAGTCCGTTATTCAAAATAAACTTGACGCCATGTTAATTTCTGCCGTTGGTTTTCATTCAAATGACCGAAGCCAGCAGAAGATGAGCAGACAAAGAGAAGGAGTGAAGGTGAGAAATGTAATGGTTATTAGTGGTAGGCAGATCGATCCCAAAATATCTATACTACCGATATTAGGTCTCTTGTTTGAAGATCAATATTAGCGTCAATAGGATCGATAGGTTACCACTTCCCGTTTCTCTCTTCTACACATTTAATCAAAACATAGAACTGTCAGACTGTGCAATGAACGGTCCGTTGTCATGAAAAAATCTTCTTTTGCTTCTCCAACTCCGCTGCTGTTGCGACTGAGCAGTGCAGTGCACCAACGAATGCGTCGCGCACACTGATTACCTGCCGGTACCAAACTACTGAATCCTGAAGATACACACTGTCAACACGATTTTACAAAGTCTCACAGGTGGCAGGTAGAAATTCCACTAATCACCTTACAATACACTGCAAAAACACACATCCAAAAATAAGACAATATGTACCTAAATTAAGATAGTAGTCTGAGATAATCTGACTTCCTAAAATGTCTGAAAATAAGACAAAAGTATGGTATACATAATAAGTAAATCATTCTTAAAGTAAGATACAAATATTTAAAACGGCCTTGACCATAACAACACGTACTACACGTTTAACACATAGGGGAGAAACTAGAACCATGAAACACACAGGGCAGTAATCTAAACAAAGACACACATAGGAAAGCAACCAACATGTAAGACTAAACAGTACAACGAAACCACCATGTGAAACACTGAAAACACTAAGAACAAGACATGTACACAAGAGACACTAAAGAATAACGGAAAAGGAAGTCCATTTCTCAGCCCATCCAGGGCTGGACATTACATAATCCCCCCTCAAAAGCCCACCGCACCGAGGTGGACAACAGAGAACCCGGGGTCAGGGGGAACAGACGGCCCGGGATCAGGGGGAACAGAGGGACCTGGGGGTTATAATAGGAATGAGACAATCGCAAAGGAATGCAAATAATCCACGGATATTTATTCCGAATTTATAGAGCAAACAAACACTGCCTTGAGGGGCTAAATCAAAAGGTAATTCCAGGAAGAAAAGGTAATTTCCAGAACACCACAAGAACACGTAACACGGAACATTGACCAACAAGGGATAACAAGGAAACACAAGGGCTAAATACTGAACGACTAATGACTATTACAAGACATCTGGGAAACTAACTACATGACGTAACCAAAACAGACACGGACCATAACACCACGTACAACATGAAACCAACACAAGGGGGAACCAAACACAACAAAACACATAGGGGAGAAACTAGAACCATGAAACACACAGGGCAGTAATCTAAACAAAGACATAGGGAAGCAACCAACATGTAAGACTAAACAGTACAACGAAACAACCATGTGAAAGACTGAAAACACTAAGAACAAGACATTTACACAAGAGACACTAAAGAATAACAGAAAAGGAAGTCCATTTCTCAGCCCATCCAGGGCTGGACTTTACACCGGGATCGTGACCCGATCCCGGATAAGCGGACGAAGATGGATGGATGGATGGATGGAAGAATATCTCTAAGTGACAGTAAATTAAAATGTTGTAGTTACACTAGTTTGTAGAAGTTGTTGTCTGATCATTGTAACAAACTATTGTAGATAAACTACATGTAGGTAAAAACAGTCTTGATCTAAACTATCTAAATCAGAGAGATAAGAGATACGGGGGTACATTACCGTTTTCATTGATTGCTAACATACAAAATTCAGATTTGGACACAAAAAGAAAAACAAAAAGAACACTTAGCAATAAACATCTCATTTCTAAAACCAAAACCCAACACTTCTCATGTAAAAGGTTGGATGAATAGTAAACACACATGCACCATGTTATTACGTTGAAAGCAGACACAACACACTGGTGAACTGTATCCACAACACTGCTGTTATTTGTACTTTGTAGACCTTTTACATATTTTCATAAATGTCTCTGTGAAAGACGTACATGAAACCTAAACATGAAACCTACACAAAAAAATAAAGGTTTCAGTATTTTGTTATGTAATTTTGACGGTAACAGGTTTGTTAACAAAAGTAGGATTACAGTACAGTACCTAAATCAATACAACATGTTCTTGTAAACACAGTGAACAACCTAGCACTGTAAAACTACTGTGTAGTGTACTGGTAAACAAATCTAGTATTATGGATCATGCCTTCTATTAGGGTCTGGCCACATCACCTCATCAACATCACAAGCAATGTCCTCCCTGGCCAGGCAATGAGGAAAATATCATATTCTGTGTCATATCCAACTTGGATTGACCCCAACTCAATGTGGTTGGCGGTCACAGGTTATTTGATCATAGATAGTTTGCCTATACTTAACCTCTTAAGGATCGGGCTCTGATTGTGAAATTCTGACAAAAAACATACCCAAAGTTATCTTCTTGTTACACTGGACATGAACCAAGCAGAAACATATGGTTGATATTTTTGAAAAGGAAGGACATTGAATTTCTTGGAAATCTATAATTTATTTAGAATAAATTTACACAGAGAATATGTCACAACATGAAATAAAGAAAATTCATAATTAGTTTTTGTTAATATTTTTCTACATCCTGTTTGAAAGACAAGTACAAAACCATATATCGAGATAGGGTCCTGGAAACACATCCAATTATATCCCCAAGTGGTTGACAACATATGTTGAATGTTTTAGAATGATAGAATCAACGGCCAAGGAGCTATAGACTATTTTGTAAGAGGACAGCAAGTGTCCTTCAAGATTGTGCCAAAATGTGCCCAAGTGTCCCCAGGTGTCCTCAAGTGTCCAAGTGAAGAATTTCATAGAAATAACTATAAAAACGTGATATTGTTACCTAACAGTTCTCATAATCACAACTATTTATACAAAGTGCCAAATGCAATACCAAATTAAAAAAAGTGTGCCAACATGTGCCAGGATGTGCCCAGATGTGCCCAAGTGAAGAATGTTCACATGAATAACTAAAAACATGATATTGTTACCTAACAGTTCTTATAATCACAACTATTTACACAAAGTGTTAAATGCAATACCAAATAATAAAAGTGTGCCAACATGTGCCAGGATATGCCAGGATGTGCCCAAGTAAAGAATTCACATAACTAAAAATGTGATATTGTTACCTAACAGTTATAAACAACTATTTACACACTGTCAAATGCAATTCCAAAATACCTTCACCAACATGTGCCAAGTGTCCAAAAAAAGAATTACTAATTGCACAAGTGTTAAATAAAAAGTATAAAAAAATTGTGCTGATGCCATGTAATGGGGGCCAGATCTGTGAGAGTGGACAGGAGTGTTCCAGAGTCAGAAAACTCTGCAAAGAGTTACAAATTATGCTGCTGATGCCATGTCTCAAAGCAGTTTCTGACTGCATTGAAGCAGAGGGTAACATGACAAACGCAGCAGTTTATTGGAGTCTTCTTCTTGCACAGAGTACACCACAGCCTCCCTGCTGTGCCTTTCTGGCTCACTGGCAAATCCATGTGTGCAGCAATGTACTGTGGTCGGTGAGGTCTAGTAGGGGCAGGAGTAGGGGGGGGCAGATCTGTCGGAGTGGACGGGGGTGTTTCATAGTCAGCAAGCTCGACTCGATAAATTGGCGTCTGAAGTGCACGTGGGTCAGAGGGGTCTGGCCTTGATTTCGAGCCAGATGCTGATGAAGCAGGAAAGCGTTCACCACAGCTATGTCGATAAAGTGGTAAAAGAATGTCTTGTACCACCTCATAGTCTTGTGGAGAACATTGTAGTAACCGATCAGGGCATCTGATAGGTCCACACCTCCCATACTTGTGTTGTAGTCCTTCACAGCTGCTGGAATTGGGACATTCCTCCGGGTCCATGTCCCTGTAGCATCCTTCACCCGCCTGCTGACATGGTCACCACTGAAAGCTTTGTGGATGGTGGAACACATGGTCACCTCTCTAGTGTCCATCCACTTCACAAAAAGCAATTTGCCACTTCGAATCCATCTGATCGCACCTCTGTCCACTCTTTTAGGCATGTCGTTGACTTTAGTCTTTGGAAATCCAATC
>JACXGM010007044.1:5122-20046 GCA_016801145.1 Umbra pygmaea | reverse complement strand
AAAACAGTTTGCATCCAGATCCAAGTAGAGAAAAGTCCAACAACTGAAACACTGAATCATAGTCCTTTGCCAGTAGGAGAGATGGATTTTCCCTCATAAACAAAAAAATTCCACGTGTAAGCACACACAGAATCAGCCAAAACAAACAGTTTGTAGCCCCATTTTGTTGGTTTGTTCCGCATGTATTGCTTCAGCCCAATCTTTGCCTTGGATGCGACCATCCTCTCGTCTATGGACAGGTTCTGAGCAGGCTGAAAATAGGTCTTGCAGACCTCAACAATGCTGGGATAGAGGGGTTTGATCTTGCACAGTCGGTCAAAGCTGGCTGTTCCTCTCTTCTTCTCATTGTCCGCGTCTGCTTCTGGGTCACTGATGTGAAGTGCTTGTGAGATGGTCAGAAACCTTCTGGATGGCAGGACAGTGGCGGGGAAAGGCAGCTTGTAGAGTCGTGTAGTTTTCCAAAACTCCTTCAGGCTTTTCAAGGGCGCTAACCCCATGTAGAGGACCAGTGACATGTAGGAGAACTTGTCCTTTATGGAAATTGGCTTCCACTCCTACTTCTTCCTTGCCTGTTTCTTGGTGCCATGTTTGTTGGTGTTGGACAGCAAAACATCTACAACAGTTGAGGTGAAGAACAGCTGGAACAACTGCAGGGCACTGTAGGAACCTGTCATGTCCAGTTGTGGTCCTGGTTGCCTTTTGGGTCTGAATGTTGGGGGTGGGGGTTACACATCCTCCTCCAACACAGAATGCCAACGGTCCTCTTCCTCAGCAGGGGGTGGGGCAGATGGTGTGCCAGTAGAGCTTCTCTGCTTCTTGGCTGGCCGCTTCACACCTCTGGATGGCTGAATGGGGGTTGGCGTTGATCCTGAATAGGATGTTGAGGGACCGGGGTGTGGCTTCTTGGGTGCTGGCTCCCAGAGTTCATCAGAGTCCAAATCTCTGCAATGAATGAGGAAAAAAATAGTTAGAACTAAGTTTCCTGTAATCATATACATGTTCTATACTTTGTGCACATACAACAAAGTTGAAAATAATGTGAAAACATCACAGAAAAATACTTCTGTTAGTACTCACGTTTCCTATAACGACATGCTAGCTATAATTTGTGCACATGCCTGGTTCTAAGGCTGTTGTTGTAGTACATCTACTTCGGTTAGACAAAAAATAACATCCCGTGTTGAACGCATGATTCAAACAATGGCAACACGGCACAACGCCAAAATCCAAATGCGATTATAACTACAGTAGACCACATCTAGTTTCTACACATTGTGCACATACAACAAAGTTGAAAATAATGTGAAAACATCACAGAAAAATACTTCTGTTAGTACTCATGTTTCCTATAACGACATGTTAGCTATAATTTGTGCACATGCCTGGTTCTAAGGCTGTTGTTGCAGTACATCTACTTCGGTTAGACAAAAAAAAACATCCTGTGTTGAACGCATGATTTAAACAAAGGCAATACGGCACAACGCCAAAATCCAAACGTGATTATAACTACAGTAGACCACATCTAGTTTCTACACATTGTGCACATACAACAAAGTAGAAAATAATGTGAAAACATTACAGCAATCATACTTCTGTTAGTACTCACGTTTCTTATAATCACATCCTAGTTATAATTGGTTCACAGGCTTGGTTCTTAGGCGATTGCAGTACATGTACTTCGATTAGAGAAAAATAGCATTCCCTGCTGTGAAAGCTTAGTTCGAACTAAGGCCATTACAATACATCGATTAGAGAAAAATAGCATCCCCTGTTGTGAACGAAAGGTTTGAACAAAGGCCACACAGCATAACGCCAAAATCCAAACGCGATTATAACGTCAGTAGACCACATATAGTTTCTACACTTTGTGCACATACAACAAAGTTGAAAATAATGTGAAAACATCACAGAAAAATACTTCTGTTAGTACTCACGTTTCCTATAACAACATGCTAGCTATAATTTGTGCACATGCCTGGTTCTAAGGCTGTTGTTGCAGTACATCTACTTCATCCCGTGTTGAATGCATGATTCAAACAAAGGCAACACGGCACAATGCCAAAGGGTAAATGCATAATAACGAGGCTACATTCATAAACAACTATGTTAGAATAAGAAATAACAGATTTTACTCACCGATCTAAAAGTGGATCTTTCCCTTCCAAAAACATTTCTTCATCTGATGAGTCAAAGCTATGCTCACTCCCAGAGTCAAGACAATCAAGCATTTCGGAGTCACTTTCTCTGAAAATTTCCTTCAAAGCTTCTTGAACGTGGATATCTCTCTTCTTGGACAAACTTTTTTCACCTTTGGGAGGCATCTTGTAAAAGTTTGAAAACAGAAACTCTTGTCTTGCAAACTATCTCTTGCGTAACGAATACCGCTGTGCAACCGCTAGGCGTAAAGCTAGTATTCAGGAAACGAGAAATACTTTTACGCGCGACTGCAGCTTATATTCTGTGTTGATCAGAAGGATCAATACTATTTGACTGAACAGCCCTGCTCATTGGCTCTCTAACAAGATTACATTCCGATGATTCGGTTATGATTTGCTTTCATTACTGTCACTCAAGTAAGTACTGTGACATCATTTCTGTGCGTAATGACAGTTTACTACACAGACAAAGAATATCTATCTATATCTTCCGGTTGCGTAAAATGACAAATCAGATATGTTTTTACATCTACGTTACCTAAGGTATTCGAATCAGAAAGTATTGGGTGGCTCGGAAACGTTTTAGATGGTGTATTGTTCGGAAATAGTTGGGTGAGTCTTCATACACAACGTGATTTGCGATAAAGTTGCATGATGTTTCTGATTGTTTCACATAACAAAATTGATTATAACAACGAAAACAATACTTCATTTTATTGCTGGGACCCTTTTGACAACGAATCTGAGAAAGAGAGCTGACTGTAAGTACATTTTTCTTTGTCAGCCGTGGATGTATTAGCTCAGTCCCAATAAGGACGGTTTTGTTTACATTGCACTCAAGTCACATAATAACATGGCTTTTTATTCTTGTTATAGCTATTGTAAATCGGATATGTTTGCTAAATTTGTGAAATTCTAAGCTTTCTGTACATATAAGCCATGTATATGTAGAGTTAAATCTGCACTTGTGAGCAATGATTCTATTCACCTTCTTTTTTGATTGGCCCAACTCTCCCGCGGCCGGTAGCGTGAGCCCGAAGAGGTTAAGATGCTTTTTCAGAACTCTAAACAACACACCTACTTTACACAATTAGCCAAACAGTACATTTTGTGCTCAAAACCACATTTGGTTAACTCTAAATCTACATTTCATAATGCAAAAGAACATTGTCTTCTTACAGTAAACACTAGAATGTTTTTTTCCATCAAGAGGAACAGGGAGTCAATCATAGTATAATGACTTTCTAAATATTAATAGTTGATGGCATTACAAAAACTGCATTAGGCCTACTTGTCTTGTTTCAGTACCCCCTTAGTGCTCATAGTGAAAAAAAAAATTACAGGCCAATCTGTTCCCTTAATTTTTTAATCCATTCCCTCAAATTTTTAACCCGTTCCCTACATTTTTTAATCTGTTCCCTCAACTTTTTAATCTGTTCCCTCAACTTTTTTAATCTGTTCCCTCAACTTTTATATCTATTCCCTCAATTTTTTGTTGTGCCCTGTGCGTGATCTCGTGGGATCGCAGTAGCAGTATATTTAAATAACACTTACCTGAGGGCTGCTACCGTAAGATCCCGTGAGGTCCCGCGGGTTCCCGCGAGATCACGCACATAGGACATGTATAACCTAGCAGCCGAGAGTAGCAGCCATCAGGCAAGTGTTATTTAAATATACTTCTGGTGTACTTACAAACTTTTCAATGCCTCGTTTTATAAGTACAGAAACTATTTGTACTTCTGTAAAAGTTTGTTAACATTGTAAGTAAATGTATTTATAAAGCACACTCTAACACAGCAAGGCTGACCGAGGTGCTGAACAGAAGCATAAAAACACCATAAGAGAGGTAACAAGTATCCCACCGGTCAGACAGCCAAAACATTATGACCACCTGAATGATTTATTGCCCCCGCCATAAACCCCGCCCCCTTCCTAGCCCACTTCCGCTGCCCCTTCCGGTCTCCCCCCTTCCTGTTAGCCCATCCCCCCAACATCTGGCCCCCCACCCCTGTGACCTACACCTGTCACCCCTTCCCGTACCCATCCCCTCCACCCTTCCACTGACCCCCCCCCCTTTACCCCATGGTCTATGCTACATGACCATGAAAGGAGTTCCTGTGGTAGGAGGACAGTAAGGGTGTGTGTGTGATTGGGAGACTCTGTTTGTGTGTGTGTGAAAATCTCTGTGTGTTTGTGTGTGTGTATGTGTGATTGGGAGACAAGGCCTTCTCAAATAGTGTTTCAAGGCACCCATTTTATAACCCCTAATAAAGTATGTGTCTCTCTATGGCACAAGCTAATTTAGCTGTGTGTGATTGATCTTGCTTCAATGTTAAAAAGCTTTCTGTCATGGGTCTTTTCAAGGGTCTATAAGATCAGTTGTGAGATTTTCTAAAAGTAAATTTTTTGTTTTCTAAAAGTAAAACAAAATGGCCAAAAGTCTTTTCTAGGCCCCAAAATGTATGTAATAAATTTCGAAAATGTTAAAAGCAGTCAATTGGGTACAAAGCTAAGCATGTTTCTTTCAGTTCCTTAGGCCCCAACCTATGTGTCTCTGTCAAGCACTTTTAAAAGTAGTCAAATGGCTCAGACATCTTCCTCATTTCTCCAGGCCCCAAAAAATCTGTGGCTATGTGGCTGTGTGTGTGTGTGTGCGTGATCTAAGGAACAGTGTGTCTCTGACATCTATTTTCCCTTAAAGATAAGCTATGGGTCTTTCTGATGTCTTCCAGGCCCTAAAAAATCCAGAATCCGTGTATTTAAACATGGATTTTAAGAAATATGATTTTTTTTATTAACATACATTCTAAAACCCAAAATTATCCAAACCTTTTTACTGTAAGACTGTAAAGTTCTCTCTCTCTCCAGTCTAGAAGTACAGACAGAGTCAAAGGCCCCTATGCTGTTCTGTGGGTGGGACAGGTTATAACATTTACATGAAGCCTCTTCCCTGATTCAATGTTAGTATTTTTCACAGAGAGCCTGAATAAGATTGTTACAGAGTTAGATTCAGTGTTCCATTCTAAAATCATGTGTCTCTGTAAAAACCTTCTAAAACAAGTCAAATGGTCAGCCATTTTACCTCATCTTTCTCAGACCCCTCATAGGCTATCAAGGTCTCACCCCTGATTTAAAAGACAATGAAGATTTATAGGTGTACGCCCCTTACCTGGAGGGGTCTATATAACACCCCAGAGAGAACTCACAACCTCTATAATAATCAGGTTACATTGCAGGACAACATTTCCCAAAGTTTTGAAACAATGGCAGCTCAAGGTAAGTCTATAAGATTAATTTTTTAAGATTCAATGATGTTAGTTAAGAATGATTGCATGATTGGCTAAGTTTGTGAAAAAAAGATGTTTGTTCTAGGTTCTGGTAGTCATTTTGTTTTGTTAGGCCATGAGGTCACCAAACCACTAGGTCTGGATATGTAGGCCAGGTCTTGTTTAATTGTTAAATCTTTATAATGTTTTAAAGCTATGTTTTTTAAAATGAGATTCAATGCTGTGTAAGTTTATTTAAGCATATTTGTGAAAAAAAGGATGTTTGTTCTAGGTTCTGGTAGTCATTTTGTTTTGTTAGGCCATGAGGTCAACAGACCACTAGGCCTGGATTTGTAGGCCAGGTCTTGTTTAATTGTTAAATCTTTATGTTTTGAAGCTGTGTTTTTTAAAATGAGATTCAATGCTGTGTAAGTTTATTTTAGGCATGTTTGTGTAAAAATGATTTTTGTTCTAGGTTCTGGTAGTCATTTTGTTTTGTTAGGCCATGAGGTCACCAGACCACAAGGCCTGGACTTGTAGGCCAGGTCTTGTTTAATTGTTAAATCTTTATAATGTTTTGAAGCTGTGTTTTTTAAAATGAGATTCAATGCTGTGTAAGTTTATTTTAAGCATGTTTGTGAAAAAAGGATTTTGTTCTAGGTTCTGGTAGTCATTTTGTGTTGTTAGGCCATGAGGTCACCAGACCACAAGGCCTGGACTTGTAGGCCAGGTCTTGTTTAATTGTTAAATCTTTATAAGGTTTACAGTGGGTTTTTTAAAATGAGATTCAATGCTGTGTAAGGTTATTTTAAAATGATTGTTTGGTTAAATTTGTGAAAACATGTGTTTTTTGTAGGCTGTGAAAGCCTGTGGAAGTCATGCGGACGCCATCCTGTTTGTAGTCCATCAGCCATATTGATTGTAGGCCAGGCCTTGTAGTACATGCATTCTTAGTAGCTAAATCGTTATAAGGTTTTGAAGCTATGTTTTATAAAATGAGATTGAATGCTGTGTAAAATTATTTTAAGCATGATTGCTAAGATTAAGTTTAATAAGATTAAGTTTGTGAAAATATGTGTTTACTGTAGGCTGTGAAAACATGTGGAAGTAATGGCAGCCATTTTGTAGTTCATCAGGTCAGCAGCCATATTGCTTGTAGTCCATAAGTCTTGTTTTATTGTTTATTGTCAGGTTAAGGACAGGAATGCAGGGGTGCAGGCACGTGCAGAGGGGGGGGGGCTATGGGTGCCTGAGCACCTGCCCTTTTGCCTGTGAACGTCCAAAGTGCCCTTTCGAGTGGCCATTTAAAATATCAATGCTTTTTATAATTACCCGTGAACATTTAAAAATAACGTGTGAATCAATTATTTGAGAATAAAAATAGTTTAAAAGTAATAATATAGAAGTAAAGTTGTTAGCCTTGTCTACCTGTGCTACTGCCGGTAGGTGACGTCATAGGCTATCAACGTGACCTGTCACATTTGCCTGCCTGCAAGAGCATCGTATTGTCTTAAGAGACAGTGAAAAGCAGGGTAAGATCACTACAGAGTCTGTTTCCAACACCATTTAGCTGATGTTGAAAAATGAAACATTTATTTCGTTTTGAAGTATGTTTGCCAGCAAAAACTTTTCAGAAAGCATAATTTTAAACTGAATTGACCGGCGGAACTGGCTACCACTCGTTTTGTTTTCTATACCACAAATCCGTTTCATGCCCTCTCTGTCTCTGGCTGTAGGCTAGTTTACGCAAGCAACTCCTGGAGTAGTAGTAGTAGTAGTAATAGTGGTAGGCAGCCAGGTAAGCTGTTAGGAAATATCCTCCCTATTACCATTGACCAGTATTAAATTGCGGTCCAACCGCCAGATATCCCTAGTGGTCCGCGAGCAAATGTGATAAAAAAAATTATAATTATTATTATTATAATAATTCCTGACATCGTGAAATAGGCAAAAAAATTGTACTTCTCCAAAGCTCAACTCTCTTTTAAATCTGCTTTCTGCCTCTCAAGCAGCAGCCCACTTGGAAGATGTCACTTATTTTGGAAATTAGCTTAGGTTATTGGTAGTCTGCAGTGTAGGTTGGTGCTCTATACATTTTGACTTCTTAATACAGGACATTAAATATTTTGAGAATTGAGAAAATACCTTTGCAAATCCCTTTCTGATTCAAAGCCTACTAGCACACTGCTACATGAATCTAATAGTCAACTCAGGTTGCAGTTATAGACTACAATTAAACTGTTTATCTGGTTTGATATCTTGTGATTTTGTCTTTTTTTATGATATTGAATTCTGCTACAGTGCAAAGATGCCAAATAAAGAGAGAATAAGAAAGCAGAAAAAGAAGGACCTGCAGAATGCAGCAAAAGGCAGTGGATCTTTAAGCAGCGGGGTTAGGAACACCACAGGTTAGAATAGTGCTTCACACAAGAACTAACAAAGTCAATCTGACATGTTCATACCAGCCGCGGTCGGTGAATCTTAATTGGGGAGGACGGGCTCGTATTACGCTCAGAACCGGAGTGAATGGAATGTGTGCAAATCAAAAAAACAATTGGTTTTGTTCGTTGCGCACCATTCCATTCACTCCGGTTCCGAGCGTAATACGAGCCTGTCCTCCCCAATTAAGATCCACCGACCGCGGCTGGTTCATACATACCTATTTTTATGTCAGATTGGTGCATTTTGGATAGATAATACTTGTGTGAATGTAGTCTGATGTAAGGCTCCATATTTAGTAAGGTGCACAGTATTGTAGATTTAGTATTATGTAAAAATGTTTCTAAATAACATTTATAAGATCACATATCTGACCCGACACAGACATCTAGGCGTATGAGAGAATGCGTAGTTTTCAGGAAATTGAAAAAAAACAGTAACTCTTGATTTCAGTAAAAAATATTGTTAAAAATTTTTGCTCCATGTGCCCTTTTTTGAATTTGAGCCCCTGCCCCTCAAAAGGTCTCTGCACAGCCCTGCAGGGGTGTGTGCTATTAGGGAGTTTATGGGTGTCACTAACATCACAGGGGAGATGATACATGAGTTTATGAAGGTGAGGGGGGAGGGTAGTTAGTGGGATGTGTTGGGGGTGGGTAGGGCTGGGTAGTGGGCAGTATTTCCATTTCTTAGCGTGGTGGATTGAGTTGGGTGGACATGAATTGGGTGGGCAGTGACTGGCCTCACACTCTGGTTCAGTTGGTGGTGGTAAATACACCTTAAGTTGGTTGCAATCCGCCAATAAACCATAGAAGAAGTTTCTCTGCTGGTCCTTATATGCTGTTATGTGGTATGTACTACATGTCATGGTCTCTGCCTGTCATTCTGATCTTTCATTTCATTAAATCTATGGGATTACAGGTACTATCTCAGATGTTTACCTGCTATCCTTGTTAGCCCAGCTCTGATTTACTGTGCCTGGAAGTTTTTTTATTAGGATTACAAGTGCTCATTTGCATTTCGTTAAGTTTACTAAACCCCAAGTCTTAAACATGTTTCTGGTATGAGAATCTTTTGCGTGTTTGTTGTTTTGTATAATATTAAGATTAAGCGTTTATTCTGAAATGAAAAACTTCTATATATTCAACGTAAATTTAATTTAAATGCCTTAGACCTGCATTCTATCTGATTTCCAGCTGGGGGCGACAAGTGTGGTTGCAATAAAAATCAGTTACTGTAAAAGTCTGAGAAAATGACCCAATTCACAGTTGATTTATTACCTCAGTAAACATTTTCATAATGAGTTCATGGTCTTAATCGCTAGTTTTAAGTCTTCTGCAATACAGAATGAAGCTCATTTTTGTAATTATGGTCTTGTTGATTTTAAAATGGCAGATAAAGCACTTTTTTTTTAGGGCGTTGCTCTATACACTTTGTTCGCCGAATAATGTCTTGTTCAGCATTCAGTTGTATGAAAAGACACTCAAAGGAGTCGGCAGTTCAGTTTTTGTATTATAGTTTTTTACAGTCACTAGGACACGTTTCTCAATACTTAGTTCACTTTTTCAAAACTCTTCACACAGTTCTCCTAACCAACTTTCAGCTCGGCACAGCAGGTAAATTCACATTTAAAATGCACTAATACTACCAAAATCACTTCATACATATCTCAAATCAACACATCCTTCCATTACACTAGCAAAGGTTGACAGCCAACAAACACAATTGGTCGCCCACAAAACAAATACCTGAAAAACACTAACAACAGGTAGCATTATACAATGTTTTCTTCTGTAAAACAAGGACACCTCTGTACTGTTTAGAATTCACTGCAATATCTGTTACTGGAATGAATCAGACATGATGAAGTATGCTTCAATATATGTTATGTTTATTGTTTTCAATAAGTTATTCCAAAATACAAGAATTTGTAGACACACTATCCACCAATACAGATACAATAGGAGTGCTAGTAAACTTGGTATTGAGATACCATGATATATTACATGATCAATTACAGTAGCTCCGATCTCATCTGAGACTCGTCTTCCTCTTATTGTTCTTCCACCATGCATACATATTCCTCGACCCCTCCCAGCCACTCTTCCTCTTTCAGCTACTTCTCTATCTCTGTCTGGGTCCATGTTTACATCACATATCTATTCTGAAGTTGTCTCCTTTTGTAATGAAATTGAAAGAGTAACACCTGTGTGGGTGTTCAGCTACAATTAGAATCAGCTGTGGTCGGTTCAATTGTCCAGTTGTTTTTTAAGCATTTAATTTTTAGATTTGAAATATATGTAATTACAATATTATTGTAGAAATGTAGCAAATTGCTGTCTAATTCAGTGTTGTATTATGTTATTGTTTTGAACTTCAGTATAACAATTTTGAAAAAAATTAGTACGTAAGCATGTGCAAATTAGCCTGTAGGTACACAGAGTTTTGGCGGTTGTTGTGTCGAAGAAGCCTTTAGTCAGTTAGTCATGCATGGTATGATTGACACTCACTAAGTCTACTTCTGTGATTTAATTTACAGGCCCCACAGGGTCGCTGGAGTGTGACGTATTAAGGTAGATAATCTGAGTTATTTACCTTAATATAAACAACTTACATGAGTATGCTGTTCATTGACTACAGTTCAGCCTTCTACAACATAGTGTCCTTCTTACTCATCATTAAGGTCATGGACCAGGTCCTACATGCCACCATCAGCTAATGGATCCTTGAGTTCTTCACGAACCGCTCCCCAGGTGGTGAAGGTGTGCAACAATGTCTCATCTACTAGCATTCTCAACATGGGGGGCCACATGACCGTGTACTCAGACCCCTCCTGTACTCCCTCTAAACACATGACTGTGTATTCAGACCTCTCCTGTACTCCCTCTAAACCCATGACTGTGTACTCAGACCCCTCCTGTACTCCCTCTAAACACATGACTGTGTATTCAGACCTCTCCTGTACTCCCTCTAAACCCATGACTGTGTACTCAGACCCCTCCTGTACTCCCTCTAAACCCATGACTGTGTACTCACCCACAACTCTAACAGGTTCATTATGTTTACTGACGACACTACAGTTGTAGGCCAAATTGTTAATTCATTATTGCTTTTTACCATTTACTATCATAACTGCATCACTGAAACATGGCATAAGATTTTCACTGTACATGTAATTACATCTGACTCCTGTACATGTAAAAAATAAACTTGAACTTGTAATCTGAACAGCTAATCTAACTTGTACATACATACAGTACTGTACATGTGTATAGATAAAAACAAACATTGTGAAGCTATGGGACATACCAACAACATAAACAAAGGCTCCTAAACCACAGGACTACATCCCGTTTCAAGCATAATGTAACAGTCCATGGGTGAGTGACGGGGAAACACGTGAAGGGATTTACTGAAAACAGTAAAAAATACAGAAAACATACTTTAAAGTACTGCATATAAAGAAACACGTCTCGCAGAGCAAAACTGTATTCAAATACCTTTACAAGATCACTATACACACAAAAACGAACCTGTTACATAGAAAAAATACGTCACATACAAACACATTTAACATTTTACACTATTGATGAATGACTGCAGCTGCGTCTGAAATACTGAAGGTAATTCACTGGATATTTAAACATTTGGGCCCGTATTAACCCTTGTATGGTGTTCGGGTTCAGAGAGATTTGCAATTGATTTAGGAAGAGAGAGAAACTTTTGATAATGTGGAGGAAGAGGTTTCAGAATGCGAGGATCAAATTTCTGAAAATTCAGAGTCTGACAGTGACTTTGAGGAAGAGGATGAGGTAGAGCATCAGCCATTTTCAAAATGAAGACAAGCCACAGGACCAGCCGGTCAGCAGCCAGCCCCAGGACTAGCCGGTCAGCAGCCAGCCCCAGGACCAGCCCATCAGCAGCCAGCCCCAGGACCAGCCCATCAACAGCCAGCCCCAGGACGAGCCCATCAGCACCCAGGCCCAGGACCAGCCCATCAGCAGCCAGCCCCAGGACCAGCCCAAGCACGTCACAAGCTAGCAGGTGAAGAAATATGGATGTCCAAAAATTGTGAAATTGAATGGTCTTCTTGCCCAAGAAATAAGCCACCGCACATGGCTGCCAATGTGATAAGGAGGCAACCAGGGCCAACACGGATGGCAGTTATTCATGTGCAGGACATCAAGTCTTCTTTTAAGCATTTCATTCCAGATTCCATCCAGAAAATTATTCTGGATTGCACTAATTTAGAAGGAAGACATGTTTTTGGAGAAAGGTGGAAGGAGATGCACCAAACCCATTTACATGCCTACTTTGGGGTTCTTATCCTTGCTGGAGTTTTCAGGTCCAAAGGGGAATCCACAGAATCCCTGTGGGATGCAGAAACTGGCAGAGAACATTTCCATGCAACAATGTCTCTGAAAAATTTCCACATAATTTCCAGGATTATCCGTTTTGATAACCGAGATGACAGACCAGCTCAACGTCAGAGAGACAAGCTAGCGGCCATCAGGACAGTGTGGGAAAAGTGGGTGCACCGCCATTTAGCTTTTTTATCAAAGCTGACCATGGTGGGAACGATAAGTAAAAACAAGTCTGAGCTCCCACCCCAACTGCTGACTACAAAGAGCAGGCCTGTCAAGTCTTCCAAGTTGGGTACACAGCTGACACGTCCCTGGTGTCAAAGAATGCAAGAATGTGGTACTCATGAGTACACTGCATAGGGATGGGAGAATCTCTGGCATGGAGCATCAAAAACGGGAAATGATCATGGATTATAATGTCACAAAAGGTGGGGTGGACAACATGGTCAAGCTGGTGACTGCCTACAGCTGCAAAAGGAGGACCCTATGCTGGCCACTGGTGATATTCTTCGACATCTTGGATGTCTCAGCGTACAATGCCTTTGTCATGTGGATGGCACTGAACCCAGAGTGGAACCGAAGGAAGCTTCAGAGGAGACACCTTTTTCTCTAGGAACTGGGAAAGGCACTGGTGAGACCTCAAATACGGAGAAGACAAAATGTCCCAAGAACCCCAGCCTCTGCAGCCATCGTGAGGAGGATTCAGGAGGAGAATGCTGGTGCCCTCTTCACCCGACATACAGAACCACCATTATGGAAGAATTAATTGGACTTTAATATTTGTAACCCACAGAAGACAATCTACAAATGTGTACAATGATGCGCAAATATTTCACTATCTGCAAATGTGTATTTTTACATTTGTGATGTGTAAAATCATATCCACAAACATACAGGGTGATGTGTACAACACATTTGCAGATTACTTCCTGTGAATTTGTGGGTCATGTTACATTTGTAAGTTCCTTTTTACAAATTTGTGGAATTTTGTCTAATGCGTACTGCGGAGATCTGTAAATAAACATATACACAAATATCTCACGATTTGCAAATACACACAATTAAATCTGTACAAATATCTTTTTATTTCACATACAAATTGTGATTTACGCATTTGTGGATCCATTTCTACACACAAAACTGTTTTTACACATTTGCAAGTTACTTCCTGTGAATTTTTTGGTCACATTACATTTGTAAGTTCCTTTTTACACATTTGTGGAATTTTGTCCAATGTGTACTGCAGAGATCTGTAAATAAACATATACACAAATATATCACAACCTAAAACATGTATTTTTACATTTGTGTTGTGTAAAATCATATTCACAAAAATAATGTGTGATTTGTAAATACGCACAATTTAATCTGTACAAATATCTTTTTATTTCACATACAAAGTGTGATTTACGCTTTTGTGGATCATTTCTACACACAAAACTGTTTTTACGCACTTGCGTATTGCTTCCGGGCAACTTGCAGGTCACGTGACATTTGCAACTCCTTCTTACAAGTGTGGATTTTTGTCCACTCTGTCCCGCTGCAATCTACAAAAACAGATTTGTAAGGCGTACGTGTGAGAGCAGTTAATTAGCCACACCAGCAGGTGGCGGTAGCGACATATTCTCCCATGAATTGAGAGGATATCGACTGCACAGTCTATGCCACTGCACTACCTCTAGGCGGTGGGCCAAACGCTGCTATCTGCTTTAGTTTTTGAAATGATCGATCCTCGGCGATAGAGTAGCTGCTTTTTTCACATAAACTAAATCATTTTTTCTGAACACGTATTCGTTTGTTGGCAATGTCAACTCGATCATAGTTTTTTTTAAACTAAATTTACGTTTAATAAACGAATTAGGCAAACGCAAGGGAATACTATTCATCTAACCAATACAAAACAATTTCTGTCGTCACGTGACTAAAGTCTGCCAATAATATTGCACATGACATAACAGCGGAAGCATTTTCTATGGTGTAAAATATTGGAGTAATCACCATGAAATCTTCTCTAACGAAAACTACACAATCAAAGATTTTCCAGCAGGAATCCTATCCGAAGTCGAGAAACATTAACAACGGCATCCAAGATTCCAGGTGTAATGTGGCTCAGGTAAATACTGCTGTTCATACCTGTCTTATAACGTTAATGGTAGCTTAGTGCATGAACTCTGTAAACCATTAATATAACGTTATTCCAGTTTATGTTTGTATTTACAGGTAACGCTACATTTGTTAGAAATTACATACAGATCCCAGAGAGGAAAACATTTGTTTTGAGGAGATACAGACCTAACGTGTCAGCATGTAAACGTTAGTTAGATGCATTGTTAGCAGTGCATGTTAACGTAAACGCAGTTATTTTATCAGGCTGTAGCGCCGGAAATTATGATATAAAGACGATTAATAGACAGAGGTTAAAGTGGAAAAGAGAACATTTATCATATCGGTTTGAATCTACTAGCTACGTCACCTAATAGCTAGTTATGGAATAGGTAACGTTTAACGTTATTAGCTAGTTACATAAGATTACATCAACTACAGATAACCTAACGTTACTAGCTAGGCATGGAAGAGATAACATGTATTACATAGGTTATACATCAACGCAGATATCCTAATAGCTAGTCATGGAAGAGATACCATGTTTTAAATAACATTACATTAAAATATTTATCCTAAATCTTATACATTTTATCATC
>JACXGM010007043.1:14244-31699 GCA_016801145.1 Umbra pygmaea | reverse complement strand
TGATTTACGTTCAGACTTGAGCTGCTCAGTCTAACATCCTAAGGTATTTTTAGTTTGCACTTAAAGTGTAGTTTGTGGTATTGTAACAGCATAATACTGCATTTATTTTCATTGTATATGAAAGTAATGTAGCCTAATATTAATAACAAGAGCAGTAACTTTCTTTCCAAACCAGAGTTGTGTTGCAAATGACACTCGAGTATTCCCAACATACAACTATGTTGAAACTTTGTAGTGAACAGTGTGCCATACCGCCCATCTGCTTACACACTTTACACAATAATATAACATTGTTCTGAAACATTACTGTGTATGTCTACGGTTATTTTTCCCAAGCATATCATTTTACCATTCTCACATACAGTAGTCGATCAAGTCCACTATGATCAAACAACGGCTATGCAGCTATTTAACCAGCCAGCCTGAGCATCCATGTAGAGCAGGGGTATTCAACTCTAACCCTACAGGGTCCAGAGCCTGCTGGTTTTTTGTTCTACCTCAACCTTAATTGGACTCACCTGGTGTCCCAGGTCTAAAAAAGTCCCAGATTAGAGGGTTGCAATGAAAAAGTGGAGTGAATCTGGCTTTGAGGTCCAGAGTTGAGTATGAGGCGTGTAGAGTATTTCACTTTGCTTTTTCCCATTGAGAACTATCAGGGTTAGGCATGCATGCTTCAATGCTGCAATATTTTTCTGTACCCTTCCCCAGATCTGTGCCTCAATACAATCCTGTCTCAAAGATCTACAGGCAATTCCTGGGACTTCATGGCTTGGATTGTGCTCTGACATGCACAGTTAACTGTGGGACCTTATATAGACAGGTGTGTGCCTTGCCAATTCATGTCCAATCAACTGAATTTACCACAGGTGAACTCCAATCGGTTGTGGAAACATCTCAAGGATGATCAGTGGAAACAGATGAGCAAAGGCTGTGAATACTTACTGTATGTACATGTGCTTTTTTCATTTTTTTATTTTTAACAAATGTGTTAAGAGTTCAAACACATTTCTTTCACATTGTCATTATGGGATATTGTTTCTAGAATTTTGAGGGAAATAATGAATTTAATACATTTTAGTATAAGGTTGTAACAACAAAATGTGGAAAATGTGGAAAAAGTGAAGCGCTGTGAAAACATTCCGGATGCACTGTAAATGCTTAGATTTTTCTTGCTTTTTAGATCATAGCAGGTTTGTTATATATATATGGTCATCCAGGTACACATATGCCTTCTGTGACTGATATTTATTGTTTGCAAAACACATCAATGGTCATTAAAAAAAAATCTGTTATCAAATACAGTTTACAAAAATATTAAAAATCATAACTTTCAATGAAATGTGATGGTACAAGAGAACAAATATAAACAAAAATAAATACAAATGTGACAGAACAGATACTGTTTAAGGCACACCAGGCAATGAGCACCTTTATTAGAAGAAAGCAATGCAATACAATTCCACAGAAGGGATGAATTTACACTAACTTCACCACAGCCTTGTGACCATAGAAATATAATGGATAGAAAGGCCATTCCAATGCAAATCAATGTAGCAGTGTGGTCAGAGCATCAGCCATTTTTACATGTACCATTCCATTGCAAAGATCTAACGACTTATTTCCGCATTAAATCGATTTGTGTGTTGTTACCGTGACAACTAATGACAGTAACAATTTTTTTTGTACTAACCGAATGACCAAGCGAAACAGTTTAATAAGGCTTCTATAGATTTAATTTCTATGCTTGTTGTATTCCTTCACCTTGCAATTGTTAGTTTACCCTTGGCTGCCAGTGTAAAAGACTGACATGATCTGACTGCACAGCTGATGGGACTAGGTGGTGAAATGGGTTGCTCGACGTTCACTAATTATGATGAACGGTGGCCTTTTCCCCTTATAAATGTGGCTAGCTAATGCAAGACATTGTCCGTGGTAATGTAGGATGAATAATGTGGCAGTTATTTAAATATGTAGCTAATGTTCCTAGCTAACAGGTCACATGAAGCTTGCCTTGTAATATCAGTAAATGAAGAATTTAAGTAAATAAACAACTCATGTGACCTACTGTAACTCATGCTTACCAGCTAAGCATCATTAACTAGCTAGCTTTCGGTGGAACAAATTGCAGCAATGTATTAGAGAAACATAAAAATGTGTGTCCACTGCACTTTTTAGCAGCATCCCTATTCTTTGCTTGTTTCATGACATTTTACTCATCTATGTTAACTAGCCTAATGTAAAAAATAACAGGAAAGAGGCAGCTGTTCCTTAAAAAACCCAGGATGTTACAGTAGCTAGCTAGTAAGCAATAGTAGCTAAGTAGATCTTAGTGGAACATTCAAAGTTTGGCACAAATGTGTTCCAGCCTAGTGCCATGCACTGGTGGCTGAATGCAGTATACTTGTTTTTAGGAATCTGCCTTCATGTCTATAAGCCTGCTGCTTTTCTTGTATCATCTGTCCTTCAGACAAATATCCCTGTCTTGTAAAACATGTGTAAGGACACTAACCATGCAGCATTAAATCCATAAACGTTTTCAATCATTCAAACAAACTGACTTTTGTTCCTCATTACATGTGAGATCCATTGGGAAACCATGCAAAGGAGTGCACTGTGTCAGAGCATGGATATTTGTCCATAGCAATGCTTTCCTTACAGCTGTTATTAAACTCCTAACAAGCGTGGCATAATACATTTAGGAAAACAGGTAAGGTTTTTGGGTCATTTCACAGAAGTCATTCCACAGGGAAAATGTAAATGAACTGTGACAGAGCTTTGATATTTGTCAAAGGCGATGCTTTCTGCTTTTAATACCTGAGGAGATCTAACAGTGTGACAAAACAAATTATAGAGATGTGAACTGATCTGAATGTGCTACTATGCCTCCTTTGTTCTGGTTTGTCTCATTGGAGCGCTAAGACTCTCAGGAAGCGTTAGGACACATTGGGATTTAACAGTCGGACTGGAAGGACCACCGTGACTGTACGTCACCTACTGTTCTAAATAAAACCACCTTTCAGATTATCACTCACATAGAGAAAGTGTATTGCCCCATGTGTAATATTAACACCTAAGTGCCTTCAATAATATACTGTGATGTACTGTAATACATACAAATGTGTTACCATGCTAATGTGGTTAGCTACATCATTGCCACATTAGTTAGCATAATCTCTAAGTGAGGTTCCACTCTGTTGACCAGCGATATACAGTACAGTACCAAACAAAAAATATGTCACATGTTTTTCCCATGGTGAACCCTTTTATGGTTTCCAGAAGAACCATTGAGAATCATTTTTGTTACAAAGAGAACCCTTTCCACTGAGGATTCTTAATGGAACCCAAAAGGGGTCTACCAGACAAAGACCCCTTTTTATGTGTGCAGAACAGGAAAGTTGCCTTATACATGTGTTGTTGAGGCATGGCCTTACTGAACTGTCCCCAGATCCTGAAGCCTCTATCTCAGAAAAGGCCAGCCAGTCAGCGCAGCCAGCGTTTACTACGTGTTTAGAGTATACTGTAATAGGGCTGGGCAATATATCGATATTATATCGATATTGTGATATTAGACTGATTATCATCTTAGATTTTGGATATCGTAATATCGTGATATGACAGAAGTGTTATCTTTTCCTGGTTTTAAAGGCTGGATTACATTTTCTGAACTTACCAGACTGTTCTAGCTTTTCTATTATTTGCCTTTACCCCACTTAGTTATTATATACACATCAATCATGATTATTTATCAATTATTTGTAAATATTTATTTGTAAGCACCAATTGTCAATCCTACACTATCACAGCAATATCAATATTAAGGTATTTGGTCAACAATATCGTGATATAAGATTTTATCCATATCGCACAGCTCTATACTGTAAGGAACTTCACCTTGGTGTGCTTTTCCAGCACATGCTGTACATCCACGCCCCCATGCTACCGGCCGGTGTGTGTTTCAGGCTCTTAGGGAAGGGTCGGGTTGGTGTGTGTGAGTAATGGAATGTAATGAAAGTAGGAATGCAGAACCCTGTTGGTTGGAGTGTTCTGTGCCATGTTAGGAACTCATCACAGTGACTCTCTCTCCCAACTCATCGCAGTTCCTATCATAAGATTTGAGCACAATCACAACGTGTGTGTCTGTGTGTGCTGTGTGCATGTGTGTGTGTGTGTTTGCCTTGAGAACAATCACAATGTAACTGTCTTGCATTATTAGTGTGCAGTACAAAGCGTCTGTGGTCTTTGGTTCTCTGGTACATGAATGATAAAAGACTAGCAGAGAAGAAGAGACAGAGTGTAAAGAAACACTCTCAGTGAGAACGAAATGATTGTGGTGAAATGAAAGACACTGAAATGCAACAAGACACCTGGAAAACTATGTGTTAAGCTACTTTAGAAGTTCAAAACCCTGCTGCATGTTCTGCAAGACGAGAAACTAACAAAAAAGGTTTGCATGTGTGTAGAAGGAAGCACCAATCACACATGCAGGGTCGGTCCACAAAGTTTCCTGCTTGCAATATCTCAGGTTTTGTGCAACAGAAGTTCAAATTTCCCCCATTGCTTGCTCTTCCGTCAAGCCAATTCTGCATACTGGTATATCTCACGCGTACATCTGATAAATCCAACAAACTGAGCGCTCTGCAACTGCTTCTGCAGTGCATTGCTGCAAGGCAAGTAAACTCTTCCATTAGAAATGAATGAACTGTCAGTGTATCCCAACACATTTACATGGACGGTATGATCCGGGCGTTAGGCTGTCAGAATCAACATCTTAACGCATGCGATTAATATGAAATTCTAAACGTAGTAAAAAGAAATTGGCGCCATTAATGCATCATGGTTTCGAAGGCCAAACCATCCACAACAAGTGCTTGATTTTCGATAAGAGTTTTTGGAGGGTACGTAACATGCAATCTCCAATAAACTCTGTACATTTTTTAGCACTTGACTCGGTAGCTGTCCAAAGTGTTTCACTGGTAGTTTTTCTATAGAGCAATATAGATTTGGCATTGATTGTCCTGAATCATGATTTCACTTTATTTTATTTTACCTGCCACTTGTCAGTGATGGTGACTAGACGTTTTTACAATGCACTGTGCCCAGTGGGTAGTAGCCTACATAGGATGCGCTGTATCAAGTTGGTTTTATCTTTGACATTTGAAGAATTGTAGAGGTTATATCTCTCCTTGTGTACCACATACCAGTCTCTCAACAAAACAAAACATAGTAAACGAGAAGCCAGTGGTGCGTTGTGTGGGCAACTTTGTTGTTGCTAGAGAAAGCGAGAGTGAGAGAGTGAGGCATCACTTAAGTATGACTGTTGCCTATAATAATGACCGAGAACAAACAAAATTGTCAATTCATAGACCTAGATTGTAGAATGATATGTTAGTACTACATTGATTTATCTAAGCATTAAAGTCCCTATCTTATGTTGCATCAAAACATTTCATTAGCACAATTAATGTTTGTAGATCTCTACCTCCCTTCACTACCCTATTCGATAGCTATTATTTAAGTAGCCTAACTTATGCATTTAGATTCCCATTCACTTCCTTTGTCATTTAATAAATAAATAGTTGGTCTTAATGTTTCAAAGGTGGCCTAGCCCCATTTTAACCCCATTATAGTAAACATGAGCTACTGGACAAGAGCATGACATGGGTTGGATCAAATGTCTGAACACCCAGCTTCTCTCCAGATATCATTAGCATTTTATACAGTAGTCTTAATAGAGCAGTGATTCTACATGGTGCCTTGATCAAGAACACAGTGGTAGGAGATGGTAGACAGTTTCTGAATTTAGTTAATTCCTAGTCAAGCACTACAATAGTCCTTTAATAGTCCTTTTGATTCCTAGTCAATCACTGCCTATAGTTTACAATAGTCCTTTAATAGTCCTTTTGATTCCTAGTCAATCACTGCCTATAGTTTACAATAGTCCTTTAATAGTCCTTTTAATTCCTAGTCAAGCACTGCCTATAGTTTACTGCTGTTCTTTTAATAGTCATTTTAATTCCTAGTCAAGTACTGCCTATAGTTTACAATAGTCCTTTTAATAATCAGTTTAATTCCTATTCAAGCACTGCCTATAGTTTACAATAGTCCTTTTAACATAATGCACTGCTTTTAAAAGTGAAACATGTTTATTTAGGGCCAAATTTGAACATAATCTAAAATTGCAATAAATCACGATTAACTACAGGAAATGATGTGATCAGTTGCGATTAATTATTTTAGTGGTTTGACAGCATTAGTGTGTGAACGTTTCTTCTGTTTTTATTCTTGTGCCACAGCTGGATTTGTTATTGAAATATCTGCACTAAATCTGACTGTAGTCAAACTCTCATTAGTGTTTTATTCCCCCGTTTCCATTACAGGACCATCCCATGCCATACCGCACATATCATGGTACAGATGGTGTTCCGATCTATACCCAGCCCACTGAAGAGCGTACCAGTCCATTTCGGAGGAAAAAAATACCTATCACTAGTCCGGCACAAAGCTGACCGGTGGGTGGGGTTACAAACAGAGAAATTCAACAGCAAATGTTTTTTTACTTGAATTGATGCATTTTCTTGAGGATCCTAAATATATAAAACCTTTTTTTATGCTCTTATACCATCATTACAAAAAATAGCAGTGGGTACAAGGATTTAAATAATTTTATTTCTTATTTTCCAATTTCAACAGAAAGACAACCGGCAATCACTGGTTGTCTTTGATAATGGTCATGAATTTTAGGCTTTGCTTTTGTGTGTAACAAAACACTACACAGTGTAGGAAACATAATCTTATATGAATATATAAGAAAATTACTTTTCTAATTGTAAGAAATAGGTTTTACAGCTTTCTAATCGGGTCGCTGAAAGAGGAAGTAACTTCTTACCAGTGATTCTACACCCCTATTAAACTGAAATACTTCCCTTTGCAAACAGTTGATTGATTCAGATAAGATGCCTGTTATTGTTGTTCTAACAATCATTTTATTTTTATTTTTTGTAAATGTTGGAGGAATACAGTGGTTTTTCTCTCTCCTGTTGTCATTCATAAATGCTTGAAATGCTTCGATCAGTTGTGGAAACAACCCGTACTGTACTCTACCAGTCCTTGTCAGCACAGAGCAGTATGGAGCTGTACGGAGCAGTATGGTGTGCTTTAATGGAAAACCACCATTAATGACCTTGGAGTACCAAAGACCAAGCAAGCAATGGCCCTCCTCTAGGTTGTTTTGAAACGCTGACAGAGATTCAAGTAGGCCTGAAGGAAAGTGATTTCTGGCTTTGCGTGCTGGTTTTGGCAAAAGTCCTACCATGCATGCATAGCCTACTGTACATCCCTATTTTAAATCGTCAGTACAGCATGTTTTGGGCTTTATTACATAATTTCCATTCAAACACAACGCACCAGGGATGTAAAGGATGTCTTTATTTTTTATTAAACAGATAGCCAACAGGACTCTGTGAATTAAGGGGAGTCTTTTTACTGACTTAGATCTTTTCAGTTATTTCAGTTTAAAGAAGAAACCTTTCAACTAATTTTGTTTATTTGATTCAATATTGCTGGGAGCGTGCAGAATTCCCTACCGGTGAGCGATTAACTAATAACTTGAAAGAATCAGGTTCTACAAGCCTGTTGTTCACCATAGGGGGTTTAATGTTAAGCCTGAAGCCTGATCTATTTTCCTGTGCACACATTGAAGAGACATTTGGTGGAGCACATCTTTGTTACCGCTGAGCCAAAGGAGTGCATATTAACTCTGCTGTAAAAGTCATTGCGGCAACCAGGTTTGCAAAATGAAAGATCCACTCCAAAAATGTACCGTGATTCTAGTGAGTAAACCGTATTTACAAAAGAACAAATCTTTAGCGAAATGGCCGCCACTGGACAGGTAATACACACACCCTACATGCAACTAGTGAGGGAGGCCAACGTGATGTCAGGTAGGCAGAGTATGAAAAACTTACATCCAGTTGAATGAACACTTACATTTCTATTTCAAAGAGCTGTGCTATTGGTTGGATAGACCAAGTTAGCAGGACATGCCTTCCAGTTGTCTGTATGACAGAAGACTGCTAACCTAAATGAAAGGTGTGATGCTAGAAACTGAGGAGTTGAACGAAAATATAGCGCTAACTGAAGGGAGGAGAACATACCGAATGCTACTCCTGGCCGAGCTAAAGTAATTAAACACGTCATCGTTAACACTTCTATTCCCCTCGGCTTCAGGCTAATTCATTTCAACATCTATAAATGTTTCAGTGTACAGCTGCTAAAAAAAGAAAGCCCACATTGAATATTTTATTTCTCTAATTATTTTTGGTTCAGCATTCCTGCTAGCGAACTAGGTTTAGGATCATTTGTCTCAGAGGCTCAGGGCAGATAATTTCTCTTCACCGAACCCTTAGCAGCACCAACGGGGTGGTTAGCAATCACACTACAGCCCCTCAGCAAGAAAAGTCTGCCTCAATACCATTTTGTTAGATATTGGCTTGGGAAATAACTTTTTCTTTGATCAAGCTTTTATTGATTTTTTTCACAAATGGAAGAATGGACGGAGGTTGCAATATAACACGTGAAACGCAGCACAACACAAGCCCGGTAGTGATCATGTTTACTGCTGTTAAAGCATACAGGTGTCATATGCGTTCTCTCTTTAAGGCAGTCCCTGTCCGTTTGTCAGTCTGCCCGCCCGTGTCTTTCTGTCAGGCCATTGTGAAAGAAACGTACCCTGCAAATAAAGACCGGCTCCTGTGATGGATGACTCCCTTATCCGAAATGCTATTCTGTGTGTGTGTGTGTGTATGGGTAGAAATGGAAAAGCTGAGGCTATTTGACTCTGAAAGAGTCCTTAACAAAACACTATACCATGCTTCCGACAGATTTTTTCTTTTACTTCTTTTATTTCAGTTCATTCATATTAATATATTCTGTTTATAGAACAGTGCACAAACACAACCAATAAGCAAATGTTTGCCCCGGCTTCAGATCCTGAAACTGGCCCAGCTGCAAGCATTCCAATTTCAGTATGCTTTCTATTACCCGACTGCCTCCGTAGGCAAGTGATATTTCGTATGTTGTTGTCTTTCATCAGAACACGCTGTTGTGTGGCGAAAGAAGTGCTCATTTTAAAGTTCTTGCTTTGATTTCCACTTGGTAAAACCCAGCTGTCTGAAATGAGCACTGAAGCAAACACTCTAATGAGACATGTTTAACCATGCTCAAACTGACTCCATTGCTGGTGTTTCGAGCAGAGCACATCTTAATCTGTGTTTTCTAGTTGTTTTCTATTTAGTGTCACTGAATGTTAATTGGGGGTCTAAATGTGCATTTAAAGCCAAGGGAATGATGTGTGTGGGACCTAGTCCCACTGAACACGTTGTCCTCTACAGGACCAAAAGCACTGCATTGTGGGTAGACCGACTAATATTTATTTTACTTTTTTATTTATTTTTACACTATGCCAAAAACCCTTTGATTTGACCATGGCATGAATAATTTGACAATTTTTTATACAGAAAGCACGTTAGCCACAAAACCGATACATTTGTTTATCCAACCAACTTAACAAGCTTTTCTTTAGAGGAAAATGAAAACATAACAATATGAGCCAAGGTAGGATAATAATGGCATTATGTGTTCTAGGCTGGTTTAGGCCAATGCTTCCAGTGTGCACATGAGTTTGTCTGACTGCTCTTTCAGTCTCTCCTCCATCTGTAAATATCTAAATAAATATACATAATAAACACAATAATTTAAAATAGTAGGAATAATAATAAACTAAAAGTACTCATTGACTGAAAAAATATGTATCACTATATCTCATCTAAATACACAGGGCATGGGAAACTTTTGTTTACATTCATAAAGCAAATGTAAAATGAGGAGGATAAATAAATAAGAAAGAAACTGAAATATTGGTTATGGTTACCATTTTGTTTTTGCTCTGATGGTTGCCCTTTTCTCATAGTATCTGGCAACAAACCTATGGCATATTGCAGCTTATGATATGGGAGTTCAGCAATGTTTTTAAAATCAAATTTGTTGTGGCTCTGCATAATCTCTTGGAAATACTGCACAGGAGGTCAGAAAGTGCAGCTCGGATTCCACTTAATTTTGTGGACAGTGTACGCAGCACAGGCCACGTGCTAGTGGTGGCCCCTGGTGGCCTTTATTGCAGCAGTTCACCACATTAAGGATGCATTATTTTGTCTTGTGGCGGCCCGAACACTGATGTCTTCATGACTAAACTTAAAGACATCTACAGTGACCTCTGTTTGAAAAGTATTGAAGAACACTGACTTAGAACACTATCTCCTCTCAAGACCCGGGAGTGCTTACTGCAGCTTTTCTCAATAGCAAGGCCACGCTCACTCAGTGTGTTCTTAATTTTGGGTGAGTCACCACTGTGAACTCAGTATAGGACAAGGTAGCTATCTATCTATGTCTCTCTGTCTCTCTACCCCTCCCGGGCCCTCCCGTGGGAGTCGAACGGGTCATTTTGGGAAAACATTCCTGATTAATCAACTTGTCCTCAGTACTCACAGTACAGCCTTTATAACCCTCTGTGGAACAAGTATGATTCTCTATTCTCTCTCTCTCAATTTGTCTCCTTTTCTCGTCTATATATGAAAAGATGCACGTAAACTCTAGACCTCAGACATCCATGCTTTTACCCACTATTCGTTAGCATATTAGCAATTATAATCTCAACTTGTTTTACCTTGAACAATGTGAGTTGGACGTGTTGTGTTGCTATCTGGATAGAAGTGCTTAGGACACTAATCGAAATGAGGAGGAGAATGAGAGGAGGGAGGCAGAGAGGACGGATGACGTGTCAGAAAATGGAGAGAGGGTCGACAGGAGGAGTGAGCAAGGGAAAGAGAATGCAGGAGAAAGTAGAGGAGCTACATGACGTGCTTGGATGGTCTGACCCTTTTGGTCACAGCACTGAGCCTGATGTCCTGACCTCCTTCAGGCTTTCATTCTGACATGGCTCAGCTGGGCAGAGGTTATGTATAGAGAGAAAGCACTCAAACTTTCTAGACATATCCTCTACCTCACATCACAATCTCTGTCTCTCTTCTTCCACGCTGTCGAAATAGCAACCTCCAATATGGTTTGTTTTGCCTTAAACCCAATTCACACTCCCAAATCAAGCCTCTACTCTCTCTACTCTCTGTTCCCTCATCTCCAGCTTCTCCTCCGTCAGTGGTGAGTGTCATTCTGTGGAGAGGGAGGCAGAAGGAAGCGTAAGGCCAGAAGGGGTAGTGGGGGCACGGGGCCTCAAGTGCCTCCCTCCCACCTCAATTCATTTCCTCCTTTTAATTGGCCTTTCTAAATGCATCCCCGGTTTGCCAATACCCGTTGGGGTCTCAGATAAAAATGATTTGTCTGCCGCATTCACCGGCATGCTTCGATGTTCGGCTCTGTATCTCTAGAGACAAAGCAGATACAAACACTCTCACACAAATGCGCGCACATGCCAAAACACACCGAAAATACACAGTCATACACTCTGTGTTAGCCTCCCCCCTCACGCACTTAGTAATGGAGGTAGGCAACGTGTGGATTTATTTTATAGTGTTACAGATTGAGCTGAAAACAGCCAGTCCCCATCACTCCTAAATTCCATCAAAGCTAGGTAATGTTGATATGCTGGTGTCAGCTAATATAAGGACATTTCACAAAGTCAGCTGTCTGTTGTTGCCATGACGGCTGCAGTAACATTACTCCTGTTTCTGCTACTGCTGCGTTCATCTGACTGAAAGTATCGCAAGCAGGTTCATGTGCAAATTAATGTTCGACAACAGTTCCAAGTATATATTTTTTGATGTTCAAGTTAATTGAGGGTTGAGTGCACTATAATACTGTTAATTAATTCCTAGGCCTTTATTTTTTCAATGATTTTGTTTCATCCATATGTAGCTAGACCAATTTATTGATACTTTATACTTAATAATTATCATAAAATTGATAAGGATGCTAATGTTTTCTAATGGTGAATTGCTTTCACCTCTTGTTTTTCAGAATACAGAATCATCGCCTATTTATGTCACTTGTTTTGTATTTCACCAGGGAAAGGTTCATTGAGACACAGGCTAAATTTGCAAGCGAGTCCTAAAAGCCCACAACGGTCACTACATCATTACAAAATGTAATGCATTTGATTCGTTATAAGAATCTGACAACTTTTTTGTTAGATTAGATCAAACTTTATTGTCATCGAACAAAACCATGGCAACAAAATGTTTTCCTCCTCCCAATTCCCTCTTCCCAATTCCCAGTTCCGCAACTCCTTGTACATCCTTGTAAAAATCTGTGGGTTGACGAGGGGCGTGCAACTGGTTCATCCAACCACATGTCGCCCAAATATTTTCCTACTGTTCACCCAACAAGGAAGCCTTTAGTCGGATCATGCATTGAATGATTACGTTCAGCGACTAAAGTTCCGCGATTTATTTTACTGGCACCCGATCTGAACACAATGAGTCGCTGGGGAGCCGTATCCGTGATACCCTGTGTTTGTTGCTGGTCTGTGATATTTCCATGCAGATGGCCCTGAGAACACTGCTCTCAGCTTTATTTACACACCGGGGACCTGGATGTAAAAAGCATTACACTGCTCCCCTCAGACAAAATGACCTGATCACTAGCTTTCAGTATCATGCTGTTTCTTGGGGTAAACCCGATTTTACCTTTTTCTTTCAAAGCTCATGTGATGTTCATTGTGTAGCTTGGCAACGCAGCCGCTGGCATCTAGACACTTAACCTGTCAAACTGTGTTGTTCAGTGGCCTTAAAGCTCTAAGTGAAGCTCTTCGTAGTAAAACAAGTTGCCTCCAAACATGTTCCTCAATGGGCAGCAGTTATCCTCCAGCTGGGTAAACCAAAGATGTTGACTGATGTTATCTTCACTGATGTAATCTACCATCAGTGTGACATGTGCGAGGGAAGTGTGCGTGTGTGTGTGTGTGTGTGTGTGTTTGTGAGCATGTGTGTGTGATTTAGAGCAGGTGCTAGCCAGCTGTGTTAATGATAAAAAATTGCGCCAGCAGTACTCTGACTTTTACAACTCCTTGTTGTCTGAGGTGCAAACACAGGGCAACAGCTACACCCCATCCAGAACCTTACAGGCCAACTTGCCAGGTTTATATACTCGTGGTCAAATGTTTTGAGAATGACACACGCATTGGTCTCCACAAAGTTTGCTGCTTCAGTGTTCTTAGGTATTTTTGTCAGTAGTTACTATGGTACACTGAAGTATAATTACAAGGATTCGATAAGTGTCAAAGGCTTTTATTGACAATTACATTAGGTTTATGCGAAGAGTGAATATTTGTAGTGTTGACACTTCTTTTTCAAGACCTCTGCAATCCGCCCTGGCATGCCCATTCTTGCATGATCAATGCTTGGAGTTTGTCAGAATTTGGGGGTTTTTGTTTGACCACTCGCCTCTTGAGGATCAACCACAAATTCTCAATGGGATTAAGGTCTGGGGAGATTAGGGTCCTGGTCATGGACCCAACGTATAAATGTTTTGTTCCTCGAGCCACTTTGTTATCACTTTTGCCTTATGGCAAGGTGCTCCATCATGCTGGAATTGTCACCAAACTTTTCTTGGATGATTGGGAATGGTACCATAATTTATTCATGGCTGTGTTCTTAGGCAAAATTGTGAGTGAGCCCACTCCCTTGGCTGAGAAGCAACCCCACACATGAATGGTCTCAGGATGCTTTACTGTTGGCATGACAGAGGACTAGGCCTGCACAATAAATCCTTATAAAATCGCGATCTCGATTCACCTGTTCAAGATTAAACTTTTAAATGACTTTTTTGATTTTTCATTAAAAATATATATATATACACGCAATATATATATTTATTTTTTGTAAAGACATGTTCAAGGAGTTCAGATAGAGCCTGTATCAGGGCCATATTTATTTTAATGTGTTATATATCACTATTTTTTATAGCCTACTGTACTCATAGGTACAATATGTAGTTTTCCAAAACAATAACAAAAGGCTGTTATTCTAACTTAATCAGCATGACAGAGTGATCTCCAGCCTTGTCCTCATCAACACTCTCACCTGTGTTAATGAGACCATCACTGACATGATGGCAGCTGGTCCTTTTGTGGCAGGGCTGAAATGCAGTGGAAAATGTTTTTAGGGATTAAGTTAATTTTCATGGCAAAGAGGGACTTTGCAGTTCACTGCAATTCATCTGATCACTCTTCATGACATTCTGGAGTATATTTTAAATTGCCATCATCAACACTGAGGCAGCAGACTCCGTGAAAATTAGTATTTGTCGCATTCTCAAAACCGCGACTGTACACCCTAGCCTTACTCAACAGTTTACTCAAGTGACCATCTTGTCTGACTTCTACCTGTTCACACAAATATATTTGGCTTTTGCATTAATCCTGGCTAATATGACCAATAGTTTGTGACAACACAGTGAGGAGCTGTGTCTCACTGACTAAGAGCTGTTAGACTATTAGGACAAGCTAATACTCAACTAGCCTATTTAGCTGCTATATTGTTGTTGCTGCATTCACCTCTTTTTGCTTTAAAACAACCACAAGATTTCTTAACATTCATCTACATCTGAGGCAGGCAAACTTAGGTGGGCTAAACTGTTACGCTAAAATGGATTCCCTGTGAAGATTAACTTGAACATCCACAAATGAAAAACCTGCTAAAGTCAACCATTTTCCTTAATATCATGACAGTCTTACCAGTGTTGGGAACTGGAGTGATTCTGGCATTTTTACAATAGGTGGCCAAAAAATTTCAGTCAATCATATGTCTTTTATAAGAGGGTTACGTAACATGTTTTTACACTCATAACAGTCACATTGTCTCATTTGCGTTTTTCTCTCACAAAGCATGTTGAATTCACCCAAATATTATATGTGTCTAAATTCAACCAGTAAATGTTGATTTACAGTGTATAGCGTGAATCTAATCTAGGGTGCAGTGCCTGGTGTTCAGGCTTCCTCTAATTATGCAATAACAAGGCAATATGCCTACAAATTACATAAGTTGATCGTTAAATCTGCAATATTTGAATGTATATTTCCGTACCGTCCATACCAGTTAGCCTCCATAGTAGCATTTCTCTCTAAAATTAATGATAGAAAATTGATGTTTACAGCCAAGTATTTTCTTAGAAAATGGCAATCCATAAACTCATAGCAATAAATCTTTACTCATATAAACTCAGAATTATAATATCTTAGTCTCCCCTAAAAGCTTGTCCATTTCATTTAACATCAATAACACCTCTAATTAGTTTCATTTTTCCAGTATGCCAATATGTCAAATTTTGGTTGGTACACATTCCCCCCCAAGGGGTACCATGGACACAGACATCATTTCTGTGGATCGATCCTGTACAGGAATCACACATAATGAGTTGGATTAACTTACTTACGCATTCCCCCAGGATCAGACCTGTTCATTCATGGAGGTTTAGAACTGTTATGAATGAATCATCCTTTTCCATCCAATTTCTTTTCCTCTCCTCATGCTTTCTCTCCACTCCTTTCTTCCTTTCCACCATATGTTGTGTGTACAGTCAAAGGTATTTTATTGTTGTCCAGTTGTGGCAGCCTTTCGTCTTTTTGTTAAGCTGCCAGCTCAACAAGGACGAAAAAATGAATGTTACACAAACTGCATAATGTTTTAACATGAATGTATACCAGGAAGTAATATAGCTAGTTATGTACAATACAATATAATTACCTAAATTGCACATTGAAACATAAGGTAACATTCTGGCCGCCAGAATATTCTCTTTGGCAATTTATTACCATAGATTAGCTTTAGTTTAACCCAATCTTAACACTATAAAGGTAGAATAGAGACAAAAATATTATATCCATTTAAAACCATTGCTTGAATTAACAAAATTGTAATTTATCCCTTTATAATGTGACCACTAACAGTCTTATCTTGTTCCAAATCACACTAATTAAAAAAAAGGTGGAGCTCGTCTGTAGTGTTGTTTTTCAAATATGATTGTCTGAAATATATTTTTCATTAATATTTGTCATATTTGTATTTAATTTGATTTCCCCTTCGTACTATTGGGACCATAGAAATGGAATGGAACCATTTCTATGGTTGGGACTTTAGCCAGTTTGAGGGAGGTTTGTTGTTTCTTTTGGAACACTCGACTACCAGTTCCATGCTAACATTCCAATCCATGGAACGTCTTGTCATTTAAACACTTGCTTTAAGCAGTGTAACGCTGAACATTAGGAATGATTTATAGCACAGTTGCTCATTGGCTGACGGGGATAACCATAATATCTTCCATGACATACAGAACCTTCCCACTAAGCAACATAATTGAATTGACTTATTTTCAACTCAACCTCTTTGGATTCAATTTAATGATAATTCAGTGAAAATTAAAAATGTCTCAGTTGCCAGGGTTTGTACTCTGGTCGCCGCATTCCAACGATGCCTGGTAGTCCAGGATAAAATAAAAAAGTAAAATAACTACAAAGTAACTGCTAGATTGGCCAACTATTGTAATTTAAGGCTTAAATTGAAAGCTAAGATGTTTTGTAATTGGAATTGCAGTGTGCATTAAGTTTAAGAATTTAGTTTTAGAGTAAAAAGTTCCAATATTTGCATAATCATATTGATTAAATGATAAATGCAAGGGCTATGCAATCATGAAATCCTCTGTTCTGTTCAAACTTGTCAATTACAAAATGTTCATATTATTAAACTGAAGTAGCCCCAGACTGTTTAATACAGGACATTGAGCTCTGGGACCAGACTGTAAGATGAAGAAATGGTGTCCGTGGTTGGCCCAAAGAGGTCGCCTGGTGTGTTTTATAAGTATTTGTCTTTTTAAATGGAGCACAGGTCATTGGGTTTGTGCTATCTCACTATTTGTGCTTATTGCAAGGCATTTCATTATTAATAGGAAGTGAAAACAAGTAGCTTGGCACAATTTCTTATAAAAATAAATGGTTTTGCATCAGTCTGTGCACCAGCAGTCTAAACAGAATTACAGAGCTGGGTGAACAAAGCTGCCCACAGGTCCTGAGGCACTGTGATCTATTAGAGTATACCGCTGTCGTCTCGGAAACTGAACCGCAACTTGGGAGGGAGGAATTTGGGGACTCTCTCTATGGCATTGTAAACACTAGGACACCACCCCCTTTTCTGTTTCTGACACACACACACACACACACACACACACACACACACACACACACACACACACACATGCTCCGCTTTTACAACAATCCCCCGTCCTTGTAGATTAGCAGACAAAGAGCAGAGAAGCAGCACAGTACTAAAGTCTGACTTGACTTTTCTCTCTCATTCCTGTCATGAATCCAACAAAAGTGTGTGTGTGTGTGTGTGTGTGTGTGTGTGTGTGTGTGTGTGTGTGTGTGTGTGTGTGTGTGTGTGTGTGTGTGTGT
>JACXGM010007043.1:0-14144 GCA_016801145.1 Umbra pygmaea | reverse complement strand
AATATTTTGATGTAGGATATTCATGTAAACGCAACCTTCTGCCTCTTTTGTCTTGCTCTGTTTTGAGGTTGTGGATTAAGATGCTTAGATGTATGTTATTACGCTTTTAGTTTGATATTCTTCTCAGATTTAAGTATCTGATTTCAGAGAGAGCAGTGCATCCCAATGTGCTTTGAAGCAGTTATTAACAGTATTGACAAGGGTAGGTAGGAACGCATTATAGATATTTAGGCTAACTTCATTGTAACCAATCTCCTCGAGTCGGCTGTCATGCATGTTTACCAATCTTTTTGCCTGCATGTCTGTCTGTCTGTCGGCCTGTTTTTCGATCTGTCTGTCTGTCTGTCTGTCTGTCTGTCTGTCTGTCTGTCTGTCTGTCTGTCTGTCTGTCTGTCTGTCTGTCTGTCTGTCTGTCTGTCTGTCTGTCTGTCTGTCGGTCTGTCTGTCGGTCTGTCTGTGGGTGAAGTAAACATTCAGGATTAAAGTCTTAAACCTCTTTACTCAAATCTATATTTTGACGCTTCTTAGTCTTTGTCAGAGCATAGCTAATGAGGAGAGGAGACATTGATGTATATGCAGTGGTTTCATGTTTGTTTCAAAGGCTTTTCACATCTATTCCCCTGTTGCCTTGATAACATCTTTTGTCACTGCATGCTTTTTCTATGTTGCTTTAGTTTACGATATACTGATCTCACCTCAATCTCTCAGTCTGACCTTGAAATCCCAAATAGGTTAATGGCTTTTCCTGTTTTAACGCACACTTACAGGCTTTCATTTGCTGGGAATTCCTCTCATTGAAGAACCCACTCGGATATTCAAAACCCCAACATCCTTTTCTTCTGTGCACAGGTAAACTCCAGCGACTCTTTCATTGGTCAGAGTTCAGGAAGCCACACTCCCTCCCACTCCCAGTGAAATTCAACACCCTATGACATCACAGTCGGAACTTGGCTCCTCCCCGGTTCCCAGTGAGCACAGCTCAGTGTGTGATCAACCTTTGGAGCAGAAGGGTTTCGTCGCTACCTACTATACACGCTCTCGTCTTTTACTACTGAGTAATAGAGCCTCGACTGGAGATTGGAGAATCACCGGAGGGACTGAATAGAGAGAGGACAATTTCTTGAGCCGTGTGAACTGCTGCGTGCAGTAGTTAAGCTCGGGACCTAACTGCAGCTTGAGGAGAGACCTCGTAAGGAATTCACTTAACCTTCCCTGGATTCTGGTGGATATTCTCTGAGGATTTTTGTAAGGGACTTGGATACTGTAGTAGAACACTATTGGGATTAACTGCTAAAAGAAGGTTTCTGAGAGGAATACAAAAATATTTATTTACCTGGGATTTTTCATAGATACAGTATGGGTAAGTGATGTTTTGATAGCTTTTTTGTAAAGCATGAGAATTAAAGTTGTGGGGAATAAAACGACTTTGGTTTAGAAAATGTGTAGATAGCATTTTATTTTATTCTCTTTGGCACAGTTGTTGTTAATAATAATAAACATATATAAATATATAAAAAAATATTTGTAGTTAATTCTTTTAAATAACTAAGATGATGCGAAACACTTCTTCAATACTGATGTATTTTGTTCTATTCTTTTGTGGCTTTTTTCTTTTGTCCTTGTTCACTCTTGCTTGTTAAGCCAAAACAATAGTTTATCCTCCTCTTGGCTTAGCTCTTTTGGTTGGCTCTCTGGCAAATTGCCCTCTAGTGCAAGCCATCCCGGTTTTTTTCACAGGACTTTGAATAGCGCGGCCATGGTGTGTCCCCTAGTTACCGCTGCTAAGGTGAGGTGCCCGAATGGGTCTACAGCAGTGTTACTTTGAAGCTAAAACAACCTGTTTTTCCAGTTGTCTCTGCTTGCATCACAAATGGACCATATCTACCGATATATAGGACACTAGCATAATGTAGTACTGATTGTCAAGAGTAGTGCACTATGCAAGAAATAGAATGCCATTTGGGATGCATTCTTTTATCTCCTCCGGCAATCTGCAGTCTAAAGTTTCAGCGACCAAAATTCAGTTATTAAGGGCTACCTACTACAGTGTTTCTGTGCTGCTGAGGTTGGGAGTTTCCCTGGTAGAAGGAAGCCTTCGGAACAGTTCAAGTTTTAGGCTTGGATATGTGTTTTCATTTCAAATGTAGCTATGCTTAGCGTACATTATTATTCGGGAGAGGTTCTGGCATTGTCCAAGTGTTAGTCTGGTTAAATAGAACATATTAGCGTTAGATGTGAGTGTAATCATTGCAAACTCGTCTTTCAAACAGCTTTGGCCTAAGATATATTTTGTTGTACATTTTCCTTTTTTTGAGACTGTTTCCCAAGTCATTGAATAGCCTGGCATACAGTGAGGTGCAAAATACTTATGCACATGTAAAAGAAAATCTCTAAACCAAAAATGCAAAATGAACAGTTCTAAAACATGAACTAATTGCAATTTTTGTCAAATGAGTTTTTGGTAATGTAAAAAATGCTATTTTATACTGACACTAAAGCAGAAGACAAAAATTTAATATTTTCATGACTACATTTGTGTTAAATATTTAGGGTCCCAAATACTTTTGCACAGTAGTGTTTTTGCAATTATTCGTTATGCATTTATGTTTTACACTTCGGCTTGTATTACAATGTTTTTGTATCGTTTGTTTAATAGATTAATGGCAGCAGGTGTTGCTCAATGTAAATCTGTTGCTCAATACTGGGCTTGGCTATGTGTCAAAAGAAAACGAAGAGAGAAAAAATAACAAATATTCTTTTAGCAGCTTGTTCTGTTCCATCTGAGCTGTCTTAAGCTTTCAGTGCCCAGTGTGTAAAGACAACATGTCTGTCTTGCTTTGTATGGTGTGAAAAGACCACATCACTCCACGGGTGCACTCTCCCTCACAGCCAGAGCACAGTAGACAACTTAAAATTTTTCTCTGTCCTTCGGGCCTGGCCAAGCTAGGGCCTTTATTTTGAAATAGTTCCTCAGCAAAAGTGTGCTGTTTTAACACCAGTTCGTCAACATCCAAATAATTGTATTAAGATCTAAACCGAATTTGATCCTACATCAGCACACTGACTCTGAGGCTCCTTGTCTTATAGGACTTCTCTTTTTCTCTCTCGCCATCTCGCTTTCTGACATCTTTTAATTATTCATTAACCACTAACCTCTTGTCTAGCCTGCTGGAACCCCTGGGTATGGGAACAAAAACTATCCTTGTGAGGAGAGACTGGCCTTGTGAAAGTTTTAGACAAAAGAGCAAGCATTCATCAGAATCATTAACTTGTCTTCAGAACTTAACAGGAGCTCATAGGATCCATGTAAGTGTAACCCATTTATATAGCTTTATATGCCTATCATAGCTGGCATATCATAGCTAGCTCTTGAACCAAAGTTGTTTTGAAGAGTAGCCAAAACCTAAAACTATTTATGACCTTAAAAATCAGTGCATTCTTATTATTGCTTCAAATGCATAAAAAAGCCTTTCTGAAAATTTTTATTTTAATTTGAGTTGAAGATGTGTCCTAGCAGGCAGTGCCTGGAGGATCCAAGTGGAATTGCACCATCCAAGGTAGTAAAGAGTAGAAGGAGTAGGGTGTTTCTTCAAGCTAGTAAAGAGTAGGACAAGTTGTGCATTTTTTCAAGCTAGTATAGAGTAGAATGAGTAGTGCGTTTCTTCAAGCTAGCTGAAGAGTAGAATGAGTAGGGCGTTTCTTCAAGCTAGTAAAGTGTAGGAGGAGTAGGGTGTTTATTCAAGCTAGTAAAGAGCACGACAAGTTGTGCATTTCTTCAAGCTTGTAAAAAGTAGGATGAGTAGTGCGTTTCTTCAAGCTAGCTGAAGAGTAGAATGAGTAGGGTGTTTCTTCAAGCTAGTAAAGAGTAGGATGAGTAGGGTGTTTCTCCAAGCTAGTAAAGAGTAGGACAAGTTGTGCATTTTTTCAAGCTAGTATAGAGTAGAATGAGTAGTGCGTTTCTTCAAGCTAGCTGAAGAGTAGAATGAGTAGGGTGTTTCTTCAAGCTAGTAAAGAGTAGGATGAGTAGGGTGTTTCTCCAAGCTAGTAAAGAGTAGGATGAGTAGGGTGTTTCTCCAAGCTAGTGAAGAGCAGAATGAGTTGGGCGTTTCTTCAAGCAAGTAAAGAGTAGGACAAGTAGGGCTTTACTTGTCACATCACTCACTTAACGACTCCCTGGTCACCTACAAGCTATCTGAAGTCAATTGCTGGTCAAGTCAATTCCTCTGTTTCCATCTCTCCAAAACCCCCAGGGATTTGCTACATGTTGATCACCATGAAAGTAGCAGAATGTTTCCAAACAGTAGCTGTAGTTTCCCTATAATCTGCCATCAACCTCTTCATCTCAACTCTAGCTCTACCCTGAGAATCCTAGTAGCTTCAGTTCTTGGTCTTCCAGGTCTCTCTTTTATCCTTTGAGGATGAACTTTAACATCTTGGTATTCTCTCCTTTGCTGTTCGGTACACTGACCCTGGCATTTCATGTTCACGACTTCATCTTAATTATTGCGCCACAGCAGACAGAACCACGGGCAAACATATTGGGTATAGAGTTCATGTTCTGACTGCTTACATGGCTCAAAGTGGAAAAAACTTTCTGCATCCTAAATGAGACTTGCTGTCATTTTAAGTAGAGCTCTTTATAGATAGGCTAATACAGTGGCTTTTAGGACAAGTCCTGTTATGTCAGTTGCCGCTCTGCTATTTTATTAGTTTATTTGGTCAAACAAACAGTCAATTTCCTCTTGTACTTCAGTTCAGATCTCTGGAGGCATTAGGCCAGTGCTTTTTTTTACCTTTTACATGACGAGGCAAACTTAAAACTACATTGTACCCTCTGGTCCTCTGGTACTTTCCATTACTGTATGAACCTGTCCGGTTCTGTTTTGTTCTGTCTGGTTCTTTCCGGTCCATGTTTGCATCTGTTCTGTCTTGTCTGGTTCTGTGTAGTTCTGTCTTGTCTTTTCTGGTTCTGTGTAGTTCTGTTGTCTGGTTTTTGTTGTAACTAGACTATTGTTTCTAATATCTGTTGGCCTGTTGCATGTAAACCATTTTCAGTCAGTGGTCAACTTTGTTTTTTCTGGATCTGTGTTCTACTTGGATCCTTGTTCTACAAAATTCAGTCAAATATCAGAGAACTTGATGTTGTTCCAAACAGTTAAAAAAGTAAAAGCACCACTGTTGACACTTTGTCTCTGTATTCCGATTAAAACGTGTACAATAAAGCAGTCATGTTGTTTTTACACGATTTTATATTATATTTAAATGCACTCATTGACTGTGACCCATATATATAGTTAGGGGCACAGATGACTCAGTGGTTAGGGAGGCAGACTTGGAGTCAGAAGGTTGCCAGTTTGATTCCCGACTGTGCCAAATGTTGTTGTGTCCTTGGGTAAGGCACTTTATACCCTAATGGCTCCCAGGTCATTGGAGCTGTTTTCAGTTCCAGCTTATTTCAGTTGAAAGGCATTGATTTGTGCAGTCAAGAAAGTGAATTACCCCTTAGTAGCCACTTACTAATTCCTAGTTTTGGGTCATAGTTCTGCTGCATTATGACCGATGCCCAATGCATTTTTGCATCTGAATAGAAAGTGCTTCTCTGTACAGATTACAGAATGTATCCTGCTGCTCTCGGCAGTTACTTCATCAATTAAGGCCAATGAGCCAATTCAGATCGATCTGCCTTAAGCCAGCCAGCTTGACTTTCATTTTTTCCAGACACTAGCAACAGTCTCCAAATGCAAAACTTAGAATCAAGACAAGACCAGACTAAGAGGGGACTACATACACATGTTGCTGTCTTTTATGAAAGGATCTTCCAATATGGGTGAATATACGCTGAAATAAAGTTTATTCTTAGATTTTTTTGTCATCAAATCCAAAGTCCTGGAAAACCTGTTTAAAATGTGTTGCTCTCCAAGCACTTATGGAGTTCACTATAAGGAGCGACTTTAGCTAAGATATTTTGGTTTGATTTGTTTTTTCTAAGAGAGACAATTTAGGGATGGGCGATTTTAAGGTTGCTGCACCTACACATTTATCATATCAATTATCATATCTCTCGGAGGTAGCAACTGGATTGTCATTGTGATAATAGTGGGTGGTCCACAAAACACACCATGAGGTGAGTTAGTGATGTAAACTACACCAGTCAAGCAAGTGCAATCCATACGTCATACAACTGACGCTGTGTGCACTCACCTTCACGATACATTCAATCATCATCCTTGTTATCATTGTCATTAAAGCTTTCAGGAGCCAAATGTTTGACGTTTTAACCTTTCTGTCAGATAACAAAGTTGGTTTAAAATGAGTTCTGATTGCAATTCTGAAAAATTTGTACCCAGGCTTGCCTTGTTCCTGTCGCTCCCATTCACTATATTGGTTTGGTTTGTTTATTACAATTAATTTCATAAATCAAACAATCTAATACTCTCTTGTCCCGAATGGAATCCCCAAATGTAGTTAAGAAGAGAAAGGTATGGATTTATCTGTTGGAACTAGATTTCCCATCAGTCAGCGTGTGATTTGACAGGATGTGGAACGGTGCAGTGGACATTTTGTGTCTGTGTGTGTGTGGTGATTTTGAGGGCATAAACGGGGTAATAATAGACGTTTAGCAGTGCGGTTGATCCCGTCTTTCCCCTGTGACATGTAAATGAAAATGCTCACCACCACAGATCGATGTCTAGAAGGTGAACGGGCCCACGGTCACGACATAAAGGGCTTAAACTTCTGTCCACACAGTTACATCATGGATTTTGCCTCATTACTTTATAGTCTGTCGTTCCTTTGGTTCCTTCTGCATTCGCCTGCCCAGCAAGCCCTCTCATTCCCCGCTGCAGACCCACCCGTCCCTCCCCATTCACCCAAAAGCCCTCCCCTCCTTCTGACAGAGGTTTTTTCCGTCATGCTGGAACGGACCTGGAGCCCTCAACCCTGGGTCGGATGTGAGATGTCAATCATAGGCTGCAAGCTTTCCGCCGCTCTCTCGTGGGCCCTGACTGTGACACGTCGTCACCTGGACTGTTGTCATGTCCCGTGACAGACAGCGCTGTTCGAGAGGAGAGGTTTGTGGCGGGCTGAGCACTGTGGATCCGTCACAGTGTTATGACAGGAAGCCTAATCACACACTATAGTCACTATAGTCATTAGGTGGTACCTTGAGGCCTCAGGAACAACATGGACGCTCACACAGAAACCCCCGCTTGCACACGCACGCACGCATGCATTTTTAACCATGCACTGTTTAAGGGCTCGAGTTATGAATGTTCAAACGTAAAGTGTATCACAAGAATATCACAAGGGTCCTGTATCTCATCGTTTCTCTTTGTAATTGATGTGTTTAATTCTTGTTTAGCTGTGTTTTTAAGTTCTTTGTCCTTGTCTCAATATCCATATTTCCATATTCATACACCCAGTCACACTTTCTCTATGCGTTGTGTCAGTCCAGCACACTGATGTCATTAACCGCATATTGAATTTCTTTGTGTCACATTTACCTCAGCACATTGCAGTGGGCTGCTGTGTGGTCGTCCTGCGGTCGTAATGGGAGGGAGTGTAAATCTGGTTTGTCAGGAGGGACATTTCCCTGCTCGCTTCGCTAAAACTCATTTCAGTTCCAAATCACGCCATTACGCCTCTGCTGATAGAAGCGGCATCCTATTGGAGGGAGACACATTGTGTACGTTTGTGTGTGTGTGTTTGGTATTTCAGGTAGATGTAGTCAGGAGAAATGTTATGGGGACATTTTATTCTGAGCAGGTTTGAAAAGTGGCAGATGATGCAAATTACTAACAGTGGGATACAGTATGTGTGGGAAACAGATGCCGGCTAAGAATGAGTTGTGTCATTGCTGACCCTGTTTCTGACTGGACAAAGGGTTGCAGGTGAGACACAATGTTGCTATATGCTAATGGCTAATGTCCACACACTACCACTTACTTTACACTACTTTGACCTCTGAACATAAGCTGTGTCTCAAACATGCCCAGCATGTTGATATTCACAGAGCTGTTGTACATCACGGAGATAGTTTTCAAAAGATTAACTTAAACAATTGCAGTAAAGCAGTAGGAATATGCTGTTTTGCATTAACAATGTGAATTGTAGTCACGTGATTGTGATGTATGAGGTAAAGGAAAGAAAGACAACGCTTGTTACTCTGTTTGCTGCATCCTATTTCCTTTTTTGATGCCTTTGTCTTAGCTTGGCTACATTAAATAGTCTACACTAGCTAGGCTACACTAACTAAACTGCATAATCTAGGCAACTCTACAGTAGCTGGTATGTATTAGCTAGCTTAGCTGACATAATACGGCTAGTTACTGTTGGACACATCACGCTACAGATGTTGCTTGTCTAATTAGGTGACACGTATACCGCGTCACTGTAGGGTACATTTACACAGTGTTGGGTAAAGTAGCTTACAGCTACATTCCAGTTACTTGTTGAGTTCACACGTTTTGGGAAGTCCCTAATTAAGACAAAATGATCAGGTAAATGGAGTTCACATCTTACTGGTGACCATGATTGATATTTTCTTTACTCTTTGTATTTGTTTTATAGGTTACTTTTAAGATATGAACTCCATTTACCTGATCATGTTGTCTTAATAAGGGACTTCCCAAAACTTGTGAACTCAACATGTAACTTGAATGTAATTAAAAAGTAGCTTTACCCAACACTGCATTTACAGTTTAAAATGCTATACTATGAAAATGCGGCCAGATTATACTGTACAATACTTGATTGCAACTTTTAGATATTATTGTATTTAAATAGACATCACGTTTTTAAGAGGAGCTCAGTTTGAACGATTTTACCTGCGTTCTTATGCAATAAATGAATGTGGGTGTGTACTCAGTGCTCCAGGACTGTCGTTCCTTGTTGCTATGTTATGTATGTTTGTTAGGTATTAGTAAATGTACTACCGGTGTACTCTTATGTTATTTAATTTCTGCAATAATCTATAGAGCGTACATGGTTTATGTATTTTTTCCAAAATTAAAGTAGAATCCTGCGTTAACACAACTGTAAATAACATTGAAATAACACTGCTGAGCCATGGCACAAGATTTTCATTGTACATGCAAAATTTCATCAACCAAATTCATTATTTTGTAGTGATGTGCAGTTTGTGAACGATTCATCCATTTTGAACGACTCTGTTTAGTGACTCAAGAGTCGTGAGTCCTTGTTTTAGTGACACATTCAATTGTATCTTTCTTGAATGAAACAACTTCCTACTGAGTAGTAGTGTTCTCAAAAAAGACTTTCCACTACTTTTTCCCTACTTTTATGTAGGGAATATCTGCTTAGAGACTGATTTCCACGGAATTTTCACAGCGTACCTTTAACACTAAAATAGGAGTTGATGTATCTAAAGTAGCTCTTGGTGTAACAGGTAAGGCACATGCTTTACATGTAGAAGTTTGCGGGTTCAAATCCCCTGTCTGCTGTTAGAGATATCTTTTTTGTACAGAGACTATTTCCCAATAACAGTGATGTCTGAATTTCAAAGGGAACCAAAACGATATACAGTGGGTACAGAAATTATTCAGACCCCTTAAATTTTCACTCTTTGTTTCATTGCAGCCATTTGATAAAATGAAAAAAGTTCATTTTATTTCTCATGAATGTACACTCAGTACCCCATGATAACAGAAAAAAACAGAAATGTAGAAATTTCAGCAAATTTATTCAAAAAGAAAAACTAAAATATCACATGGTCATAAGTATTCAGACCTTTTTAATAAATTTGCTAATATTTCTACGTTTCAGTTTTTTTCTGTAAAGATGGGGTGCTGAGTGTACATTAATGAGAAATAAAATAATGACACAAAGAGTGAACAATTTAAAGGGGTCTGAATACTTTCCGTACCCACTGTATGTATAATATAGCTATTGCTTGAAGTAATAATTTTTCTGTCTTGCTCATCAGGCAGCTGTCTCACTCAGGGAGAGCAGGGTCGAGCTAGCGCGAGTATGATATATGGATCTGTCCCACTAATGCGTGAAGTATTGTAACGAGTACTTTGTATCCTACATTGTTCAACTCTGAACATCTTACGCACAATGTGATGAAGCAGTATTAACACATTAATTGTGTTGTCCCTTAGTTGTGTTTTTAAGAGTGTGCTGATTTGCGTCAGCGGGTTTTGCACATTAAACTTTGAGATCATGAAATTGAGTTGTTAGAAAGCTGCGCTTGAATGCAATTGTCACCCTCATGCATCGAACTAGCACCCCCTTACCACCTCCAGTGAAAAATGCCTGCCGCTGACTACAAAAGTGTGCTGTGATTGGTCAGAAAGCCGCACACCTCTGTTTAGTTTTCGAGGAAGGCTCTTTTACAAAAGCAATACAGAAGCAGCTATTGTTTTGCTAATCTTTACAACATTTCGTTGCCATGGGTTTTGTACTCTGTGCAATGACAATAAAGTTGAATCTAATCTCATCAACGCCCTCCACCAAAGATTGGAGTACCCTAAGAAAGCAGTCAGGTAACTGGACAAAAAAATATGCTGACGCCTGTACTGATTTTATTGTATATCGTTCACAATATTCTGATAAATAGGTCTACATTTTGACAAATAAATATAATTACGAGTGCGCTAGGCTGGAGAAGCAATATATATATATATATATAAAATTGTGGCTTCATGGGCAAAGAAGCTGTTAAAGTGATGCATTAAAGGCAATTCTCTGTGCACTGGTCCAGTGGTTTGACCAGTTTTACAGACATTTCAAACTTTTTCAATATCGTTTTCACAATCATATCTTCCTTTTATAAATTCTGTCCTAACATTTTTATTGAAAAATAATAGTGTTGAAAATGATGAAAAAATGTTATGAGGTGCTGTGAACATGAAAACTACTGCACGGGCGCAATTACTCTATTATAATGAACGGACTTCGGGAGTAGAATATAGAAGTTTAATTAGAAATATATGGCAATACAAATAATGGTCTGGATCTTAAAGGCAGCAGAACAAATACACTGGGCTAGGCTGGGTCAGAATGCGGGGTTCGGGACACAGAGATACAGGCTGAGGTACAAGGACGCGTGGCGTGGTCGATGTAGACAGGCAGGGTTCAGAACCAGGAAGACTTGGGCCAAGGTGCAAAAACAGGATCCAGAAGAGTAGTCAGGTAACAGGCAGCAATGGTCAAAACAGGGGCAGTAAACAGGCAAAGGTACAAAAACAATAGGCGATCTCGAGAGTAGAGAGAAACAAACAAGGGTCAATACACTGGTCAGATATGTTCAGAATAATAATGCTCAGTAGCTCAAAAATAGACAATACCTCGCAAAGAGGATGTGTGTGTGGCTGGCCTATATACTATGTGCTGTGCAGTGGCAGGTGTCAGTACTCAGGTGATTGTGGTGTGTGCTACTGTCATGAGTGCGGGGAAATGAGAGTTTCGTGTCTTGAGATTGTGATCTGGAATGAGTGCTGTGTTCATGCGTGACTGGAAACAATGACTTATCAGTCTCTGATGTGGATGCAATCCGACCTGAACTGGGAACCCTTACATCTATCCACTGCTCAATACAATGCATACAGTATCAACAGTATGCACCAACAATTTACAGAAAATATAAATAAAATTATAGAACAACAATAGCTTGCAACTTTTATACAATGCCATACAATACCATGTCGATAGCAGCTACTACACCCTTTCATAGATTATTATTCTGTGCCAGCACAGAATGTTTGGTATTACTTCCCTGACAACAGAAAACATTCATGATTGATTGGCTGCCAGCTGAAAAAACTGCTTGTTTAACGGTTTCCCCGCCAATGACCCCGACTGCTGGCGTGCAGGAGCTAATGAGGTTGACATCACCGTTTTTTTACATCACTGTCCAAACTCCACCCACGCTGAAATCAAGCATGCGTAATTGTTTGTTGTATCCTGTTGTGCTGGTTGTTCCAGTCTCAATTTATATGGGAATTTCTTAAATTCTGTTCTGAAACTTCGTACACTAGACGTCTGCTGTACCACCCTGTGTAGTGAGTGGAACTGAGCCTAAGCTAAATATACATAAACAGCATTTGATTTATGTTAGCCTCTTATGGCTTATCTTTATTTTGGGCGTTACTGTTGCAAAGTGTTGTTATCATGGCAGAGGAAGAACTTGGTGTAACTACGGTGGCAATCTGAATATATTTCTGCCAAATTTGTACCTGCGTTTGATTCCATTTCCTTTCTGCACAGCACAGGGCTTACAGCTCATTTTATATAGAAATAGCATTCATTTTGAATAATATATTATTTTGAAATTCCAAGAAAAACACCAAATTATCATCTTTGAAACATTTCACAATATAGATAAGGCACAGGACTGGAGATAGTCAAACTTTAAAAAAATTAAAAGGTAAACAATATCTAACATTATATGCCAGCAAATAATTATATGAAAGGGTGCCCCAAAGTGAAAGAGCGATCTTGAATAAAATAGAAAAAACCATGATTCTTCACTTTTCCCCAACAGTCTAATTGTAATTTATACTTCCTTAATTATACTGCCTTACTCTACATCATTGAATTCCATAAAACCTCATATGAGGCTGGTTTTAGAGCATAACAAATATATATATTATACATCTCCTTGTGTTCAAAAGTTTGGGGTACCCAGAAATGTTCAGGTTTTGACAAAAATGTATACTTTCTTTCACCAAGACTACATTAAATGTATGTATATATAGATATATAAAACCAAGACATGACCAGTGTTAATATTGTTTAAGACTGTTTGAAATGATTGATTTATGAATATTATTTGCATACAAATGCAAAGCAACATTTTCAGCAGCCATATCTGCAGTGTCGTAATGATGAAGTCTAGCTCATTAGTAGTTACCGGTAATACGTTTTTGCCTATCGTTTCTGATCAATTTAAAGGTACAATATGTAGTTTTCCAAAACAATAACAAAAGACGTACTTTGCATTAAAAAAGCAAACATCACTATACCTATATTATATATATTTCTTAGTTGTGTACTTACGTAATCCTAAATGTTTCCACCAACTTTCAAACCCAGAGAAATTTGTAAGACACGGGACGTTTTATTTTGTCTTCCATCAATGGCGTCATATAACCTTTGACTACTGTAGTTGCTCTAAGTTCCAGGGAACCGCCAAACATAACGTGAATAAAGTAATAATATTTTTAACAATACATTACTTTGTTAGTAAACATTTTTTTCTGCCGGAGACGCTAGATTGGAAGGTTGTCATCGATGACGATAGCAAAACCCATTATCCCACGCTACTTCCCGATGTCATCCAAGTACATATTTTGCTATTATTTTAATAGGGAGACCCCTAGCGGCCAAAATCTAGATATTGTATGTTTAATGTTACTTTCTTGAAGGAAGGTATCAATTTCTATCAAAACATTGACACAAACCTTTGAACGCTAGTGTATATCTGTTTGCTTCAATTTTTCAAAGTAGTTAAAATGCTGTCAGGTCCACTTGAAATTTATGGATTGCAGACTGTATCTGCCTCAGAACTACACAAATTAATTTCAAAGTACTGCAAACGATCTAGAGTAATGTTGGCATATTAAAACATTTAAAGGAAATAGTATTTATATTTCGGGACAGTTGAAGTTCAGTTTAGGACGGTAGAAATTGGACTTTGGGACGGTACTGGGACAAGGAGAAAAAGTTAAGCCGCGAGCCCTGACTGTACCTTAGCTTAGTCAAATTCTTACAAAGCTCAGGAAGAATTCATTTTGATCACCACTGCCACCTGTTTGCCACTAATTGTATTTTTAAAAACTCACACCAAACCTTAATTGAATTGTTTGTGTGACTCGGTGCATACTGCTTTAGACGAGCGACATCTGTAGCATTCATAGCGATCCGAGTTCAGAAATACTGGTCATTAGTGCACAGAGCATCATGGTTAAATGTAGAATGATACACAGGGTTGCCAGGTCAAACATAAAATTCTAGCCCAATGACTACTCAAAAACAGCCCAAAATGCCTTAAAACTAGCCCAATTTGTTTACTTTGCCACGGAGTAAAAAAATCCAATACTTTTTTCCACAATGTACATATAAATGTGATTTTTTTTACCCTATTCTCTTAATTTCATATACTGTCATTGACTACTCTCCCT
>JACXGM010007042.1:8096-31564 GCA_016801145.1 Umbra pygmaea | reverse complement strand
CTCTCCATCTGCTGCACTACATGTACCAGGATATAATATCTTTAGACGGGACAGATCTGAGGGTAGAGGGGGAGGGGTCATGATTTACATAAAAGATCACATTAACTGTTATCAGATATGTTGGCCTCTCGACCATGATTTGGAGTGTATTGGGTTGAATATAGTGCTCTCATCTGAAATGTCTTTTGTGCTCATTGTTTTATATCGTCCACCCTCTTCTAATAATGACTTTTATATCACTTTTAAAAAGCTAATTCAAGCATGTGATTTTAAAACCGAGGTAATACTACTTGGTGATCTAAACTGTAACTGGTTAAATAAGACTAATAGGAAACCCCTTAAGCAGATCACAGACAGTCTGGATTTTACTCAATTGTTGGAAGGTCCTACTGGAATAACCACATCATCTCAGACACAGATAGATTTAATATTCAGTAACAAGCCTGAACGAATTGTAAAAACATTTAAATTTATTACTGGTCTGTCTGATCATAATCTGACCCTACTGTCAAGAAAACTTACAAAAAAGCATTTTCATCTTTCTAAGAAACCTGTGGAGCAACTCAGGATTCCAAAGAATGAAATGGATAATTTTCGCAGGGCAGTACAGCAGACTAAATGGACAAATATACTTACAGGGATTAATATAGAAGACGTTAGCAAGATGTTTGCTACCAAGCTACAAAGTCTAGTTAAGAAGTTCTCTAGAAAGGTTAAAGGAAAGCAAAAAACAAATGCACTGTCACATCCTGGTGGATGTGTCTGTTCTTTGTGTCTTTTTTGCCCTTTCCTAGTGTTTGGTATTCTTGTTTATATTGGTTCCTTCAGTGTCTCTATGTTGCTCCCTCATGTGTTGTGTTTTGGCTCCCTCTTGTGTCTGTTTCCTGCATAGCTCCCAGTCAGGTCTGTCAGTCATTATTTGTTGGTTACTCCCTTATCGTGTCACATGTTTTGGTTCACCAATAGATCGCTGTCTTTGTTAATTCCAAGCCCAGGTGTTTGTCATTGTCCCTTGTTGGTTTCAGTATTTAGCCCTTGTGTTTCTTCAGTGTCTTTGTTCATTCATTAATTTCCTGTTATGTGTACCGGTTCACTTGGATTCCGTTTTGCCCCTCGTGGCAGTCTTGTTTTGTAAGAAGTTTTGAATAAAAACATTTGATTGCATCTCCTTCGCGCATGCCTCAACCATTTCTAGCTTCAGCTATGGATACTCTTGACATGCACTCCCTTGGCTTAATACGGAAATATTTAATCTGATGAAAGAAAGAGACGCTGCTTTAAAAAGATCATTAAAATCCAGGATAAATAGTGATAGGTATAGGTTCACTTCATTACGTAACCAAGTAATCAAAGTGATCAGAAAGGCCAAAGCCAATTTTTTTATAACAATTATTAATGAGGGAAATGGTACAAAGTTGATATGGGAACAGATTAAGAACGTAATGGGAATTAGCCACAAGCCTAGAAACCAGTTACCTGAATGGTAAATTAATACAAGATCCAGCAAAAATAGCTGTAGCTTTTAATGAATATTTTATCAACTCTGTGGATGAAATCGCACAGAATTTTCCCCTAACAACTGTAGATATTGTAAAAATAGATGAAAGTAAGCCTTCTTTTAGCATTCAACCTATCTCTGAAATTAAAACCCAGGCAATTATTAATTCTCTTAAAATCTCAACAGCAAAAGATATTTATGGAATGGATTCCAAAATGCTTAAATCCCTGAAAGAACACCTAGCCTACCCTATCACACAAATTGTTAACCAGTCAGTATTAGAGGGGATATATCTAACTACTTGGAAGACTGCAATTGTAACTCCTATATTAAAGTCAAATGACCCTCTGAACATAAATAACTACCGCCCAATCAGTATTCTACCTGTGGTCTCCAAGGTTGCTGAAAAATGTGTATCAGAGCAGCTTGTCTCTTTCTTTAATAATAGTCCATTCACTCTTCATCCGATGAAATTTGGCTTCAGGGCCCATCATTCTGCAGGAACAGCTAACTGCCTCTTTTTAGAGACTGTTCGAGCAATGGTTGACAAGGGAGGTGTTGTTGGCGCTGTGTTTTTAGATCTTCGCAAAGCTTTTGACACGGTCAACCATCAGGTCCTTATTGCCAAACTCTCTGCTTTTAATTTGTCCTCTTCTGCAATCAAATGGATTGAATCATATTTAACAGGTAGAACTCAATACGTTTCTGTGAACAACTATCGTTCATCAGTTCTCAATTTACACACAGGGGTACCACAGGGATCAATACTTGGCCCGCTTCTGTTTAGTCTATACATCAATGATCTGCCATCAGTTTGCCCTGATATCAATACACTGATGTATGCGGACGACACTGTAATTTATGTGCCTGCCAAGACAAAACATCTCGCTGCTGCAAAACTGACCACAGCTATGGGTCAGATCACCAATTGGCTAAATCATTCGTGCCTTAAATTAAATGTCGATAAAACTGTGGGAATGTTTTTCACCAAGAGACAATGTAACATTGTGTCAAATATAATGATTTCAGGTCAAAACATTAGTATTGTGCCACAATTTAAGTATTTGGGAATAATTATTGATTCTAATCTTTCTTTTAAACCACATATTAAGAACGTGTGCAATAGGGTCAAGTTTAGCTTAGCTAATTTTAGATATATTAGAAATGCACTTACTTTTAATGCTGCCAAATTATTTATGGACACCATGATTGTGTCACATCTAACATATTGTCTGACAAGCTGGGGTCAAACTAACAGCGTATCATTAAAGCCATTAGCAACTCTTTTTTAAAAAGCTCTTAAAGTTTTGGACCAGAAGTCTAATAGTTCACATCATTGTGTTATCCTTAAAACTCATAAACTGCTAAGATGGGAAGATGTAATCAAATACAAAAACATCTGTTTGGTATACAAAATTCTGCATAATACCGCTCCTGCTCCTTTGAATTCATTAATAATCCAACGAAATAATAGCAGTCAGATCACCAGAAGCACCACACGAGGTGATCTTCTAATCCCATTTAGGAAAAGTACATTTGGTCAATTATCATTTTCTGTTAAAGCAATACAAAACTGGAACTCATTGCCCACTACAATCAAAGACTTACACACATATTCCACCTTTACTATACATCTAAAAAACTGGCTGTCCGACAATTACACCTGCACACATTAATTTGACAGATGTGATGTGTATTTGATATGACACGGTCATGCTGCTGCCACCTGATCTCTACTGCCTGCCTCAACGTTATGTCCTGTATGTGCTTCAATGTGGCCTCTGTGTGATTACTCTTTGTGTCGACTTGTACTGTTATTGCATGAACTGTTTTATGCCTTTCCAATCTGTGCTTGCTTTTTTGTTTATTTGTGTTTGTCTGAATGGTGTGCCACATGTTTAGTGTCTGTTCCCTCTTGCTTAGTCCTTCTGTAAATATACTTGTAATGTATTTTATTTGATGTATGCCTATTGACAACTGGCCGGGGACTACAGTTGGAAATTAGCCGTAGAGGCTAAAGCTGCTCTTTTTTATCAAAAAGGGACTGTCCACGTCATTATAAACTAATAAACTAAACTAAACTAATTTCAAACAATTAAATAAAGATTCAACTTGCTATGTATTATTAAAGTAAACCACCTATATATGCACAGAATGTCACACTTAAAGCTTAATTTCTGCATTATGTAAAATAACTTCAAAATGATTCCACTTGATACAGTGCCTTGCGAAAGTATTCGGCCCCCTTGAACATTTCGCCCTTTTGCCACATGTCAGGCTTCAAACATAAAGATATAAAACTGTAATTTTTTGTGAAGAAGCAACAACAAGTGGGACACAATCATGAAGTGGAACGAAATTTATAGGATATTTCAAACTTTTTTAACAAATAAAAAACTGACAAATTGGACGAGCAGGAGAGAGGTTAGGGCTTTGGTTGTGCAAATAATGTTTTTGTTGATAATATGGCTTCATCTTATTGTCTATCCCATTTAAGTAAGATACTTTCAAACCTTGATTTACAAAGATAAGTGCTATATTGATTCTGCAGATGAGCTGATTATTGAATCAAGTGTGCTAGTTTACGATTACTACAAGAACATGAACAATTTGGTTGTTATTGGTTAGTATTGCTTACATTTGATAGTTATGTACATGATTTGATCTGTTTGTTATCACATAACTTACTGTATATCCACACTGATGCACATCAGCATTTTGCTATACATATTTGCATTGCAGCTCAATTGAGGTAAAAAGACCATAAAACGATGACACATTTCAATATGAACATTTTCAAATAGTATTTTATGTGAAATTGTTGTCAAGTTAGGGTGACCAGACGTCCCGGTTTTGATTTGGGTGTCCCGAGTCCCGGTTTCCACCACTATGAAATTGTCACTGTTGTGAGCGATTGCATAGCCGGCGAGGTCTTATTATAACCGATCATTAACTAAACTCATGTTGAAAGACGAATAAAGCGTCCAGCGTATGATTTTAACTATGTGTATGTGTGTGCCATTCGATCGTAGCGGTCTGCGTCTGCATAATTTGTGCAGCCAGCGTTACAATGTCTCTTTGTGGAACGCCGACGGCAAGTCAGCAGACAAGGTGCACTGGAAATCAGCTATGAGGTCACTGAGGTCCGGACCCTACTAAAAAATCCATATATAAAAATTTTTCTAATAAAAATCAATATGCACAATATAACTGCATAACTGCATTTTTCAATGGAGATTTAATCTTCTGTTAGTACAAGGTCTTTATTAGAGTGCATTCTTACTCACATAGAAAGCCCTGCAACCCCAAACACTGCTTGTGTGTGTAGACAAAATCTTGATGGAAAATTAGGGGGAGGATCTTATTTATTGGTATCTTGGATTTCATCCAATCAGAGACATTGTGTTTCACCCCGTTTCAGTCTTGTTTTGGCCCTGATAGATCAATGCATGCAGTACAGACAGACGGAGTAGAGACTGAACATGGATGTCAAATGAGTAAAATACATTTAGATTGGTATATTCTAGTGTTAGAGAAGTTTTGTCTGATTGCGTTTCACATCTATCTTACTCTTAGTTTATCCACAAAAAAGCTAGTGTTTGTTAGCTAGCTATTAGTTATTCATTCCACTATCAAACACCTAACGTCAGATAGATAACGTGTGCGTGCACTAGCACTACGGTCATGCACAAAGTGTCCCGGTTTTGGTTCCGGGAAATCTAATCACCCTATGTCAAATACAAATAATATTTTGAGGATGAATGAACTAATGTGGACTGAAATGCATCTGTATCAGATTTTGTGTAAGATGGACACTAGGCCCTATTTTAAATGCATGAAAAAGCAATGAAATGATAGTTAAAAAATATAATATGTTCTGATTAATATTGATAATTCTTCATTTTAACATGATCATTGTGAAGAGTTGATTTTTCCCACTTTTATTTCCCACTACACCACTGCTTGGTACCATCAAATGATAGCCTATACGCAGGGGTACTCAAACCCTTCCATGGAGGGCCTAGTGTATGCAGGTTTTCACTTTTACCTTGTACAAGGCTTATGGAGTAGCTCACTAATTGGTCAGGATTTACCCTTACCTGGCAGTCTTAGTCCTAATTTGGCTGTAATTGAAGGAAAAGACCCAAAAAAACAGCATACACTAGGCCCTCCATGGAAGGGTTTGGGGGCGCCTGGCCTATAGCGATGTCATCAGGATACACATACACCAGTAGGCCGTGGCCCACCTTACCTGTGACCGCGTCGTGGTCCACCTGACCACAGAATTTATAGTTTACCCACCTCTTTTTTACCACTACACCCCTGGTAGTAACATGAAGGTAAGTATGCAGTAACAAGAAGGAAGTACGTGGTAACTACACTGTAAAACTTTGCTGTAAATTTACAAGGAAATTCTACATTAATATACTGTTTTCTTGACATACAGCACATTACTGTAAACAGAAAACTGTTAACAGTGTTTAAGCACCTCCTTATGCAAATGTTTTTAATTACAGTATTTAACTGTAAACTAGTACACCAGGGACTTGTTGATTTGTAGACAAATTGATTAAGAAGCCCTGATGGTGGAGCATAGATTCATCAATCTACCATGGCAAATAAGGGGAAAGAAAGAGCAGCGATGTTCACCGCGACTGAGCAGCTTTTCGAAACACATGATTACCAAAAAGGAATACCGCAGCAATTAATCAAACAAAAGAGAAAGGCTGGCAATAAATTGCTGATCATCTAAATGTATATGTAGCAAATAATTGGAAATGTACATTACTATAATCAATGAAAGTGAAATAAAAATTTTGTAACAATAAATTGACGTGTGTTTGTGTGTGAGAGAGAGAGAGAATGATGACTAACTTTGACAGCAGCAATTTAAGTGAAGAAAAAATTACATTTTTATTTCAAAATAATAGGGCCCATTCCAATACATGAAATCACAGCAAGAAGGTTCTGGGTTCAAACCCCGGTCATCCCAGGCCTTTCTGTGTGAAGTTTGCATGTTTTCCCCGTGTCTGCGTTGGTTTCCTCCGGGTGCTCCGGTTTCCCCCACCATCAAATACATAGAGTTTAGGTTCTCCAGTCAGTGCTCCTGACGAAAGCACTGGCTTAGATCTGGAGTTGGTCCCCGGGCGCTGTAAATGGCAGCCCACTGCTCCCTTGAGGGATGGGGTAAATGCAGAGAATTAGTTTTGCTACATGTATGTGTATGTGACAAATAAAGTACCTTTAACTATTTTAATAGTTCCTTAAACACATTTTTAAACACAATTTTTTTTAATTATTATTCACTAGCATTAAAATGAATTTACAACGATTATGTCATGCATTGGAATGAGCGCTATTATTTTGAAGAAAAAAATCTGCGTTCGACTATAAAAGAAACTCTGCGTTCGTGTTGCTAGTGTTGCTGAAACAACGGTAATCAAAGAGGACATGTCCGGGAAAAAAGGACGTATAGTCACCCTAGACTGTCACTTATGACCGTGCCTGTTTCATTGTCCTCAAAAACGGCTTCAATACTCCAGTCTTCCTCTACAACCATTCTTGGTTGCCTCTCTCTCCCTAGACAGGCATTTTTATCTAGCACAGCACATGAAACTACAATGTAATCTACAAATATATATGCTATCCCTTCCCTCGAATCTATACCGCTCAAGCAGGTAGTTGTCAGAAAAAGCCAACGGGTCTGCCCTGTCCCTGACAGTACGTTCTCTTTGAAATGCCCTGCATATGATCACTAACTCATCCACCACCTTAAGAATGAAAGGACACGCCATGATTATGCGTCTGACACATATGGTTTGAGCTCCCTATTTATAGACATTTAATTGATTCATTACAACGATTACAACAACTAAACAAATGTAACTTCAGTTTTTTGCATGTGTAAAACTTTTTGTATGTTCAAATGTATTACATTTATTATTAAAGTGCATTTGCTTTAATTTTTGGACTGATAATGGTTACATGATATGAAATGGCAGCATGCCAGAGAGTCTGATGTAACATCATCACATTGCAAGCACAGGTCAGTGTTAACGGTATTCCAGTTAAGCTTCTAGCTACGCTTAGCCTAACACTTAGCCTGCCCTAGACCAGGGCCCGTATTTATCAAGCTTCTTAGAATTACTCTTAAGAACACTACTAATACTTGACTTAAGAGTAAGAACATTCTTGGCTCAAAGCTGTGCTTTAAAGTTAGTTATCAAGCATCTCAGTCCTACTTTTAGTGAAATGTAGGACTAAATCTAAAGTGTCAGTCTTAGAGCTGATTCACGACACTTTGCTGTGCCGCAAACGGGATTTTGGATGAAGACATAGGCAACAGGGCCGTGCACAGACCTTTTGAGGGGCACGTGTCGAAACTGAAAAAAGGGCACCCCCTTCTTTATATATATATATATATATATATATATATATATATATATATATATATAAAATATACTCACTATTTATAACAGCCTTAATAATAGTATAGATATACAGGGTTTCAGGGCATCATTCAACCAAATTATAACAGCAACCCTCTGTGTGCCATGTGCTTGAAGACGTTTACTACTGTGATCCACTGGTCTTTTATTCACTACACTTTCCTGGAAATAAGCCAGCAATGAAAAAATATATATACAGGTCCTTCTCAAGAAATTAGCATATTGTGATAAAGTTCATTATTTTCCATAATGTAATGATAAAAATTAAACATTCATATATTTCAGATTCATTGCACACCAACTGAAATATTTCAGGTCATTTATTGTTTTAATACTGATGATTTTGGCATACAGCTCATGAAAACCCAAAATTCCTATCTCAAAGAATTAGCATATTTCATCTGACCAATAAAAGAAGTGTTTGTAATACAAAAAAAACAAAGAAAAAGTCAACCTTCAAAAAATTATGTTCAGTTATGCACTCAATACTTGGTCGGGAATCCTTTTGCAGAAATGACTGCTTCAATGCGCGTGGCATGGAGGCAATCAGCCTGTGGCACTGCTGAGGTGTGATGGAGGCCCAGGATGCTTCAATAGCGGCCTTAAGCTCTTCCAGAGTGTTGGGTCTTGCGTCTCTTCACAATATCCCACAGATTCTCTATGGGGTTCAGGTCCGGAGAGTTGTCAGGCCAATTGAGCACAGTAATACCATGGTCAGTAAACCATTTACCACTGGTTTTGGCACTGTGAGCAGGTGCCAGGTTGTGCTGAAAAATGAAATCTTCATCTCCATGAAGCTTTTCACAGATGGAGGCATGAAATGCTCCAAAATCTCCTGATAGTTAGCTGCATTGACCCTGCCCTTGATAAAACACAGTGGACCAACACCAGCAGCTGACATGGCACCCCAGACCATCACTGACTGTGGGTACTTGACACTGGACTTCAGGCATTTTGGCATTTCCTTCTCCCCAGTCTTCCTTCAGACTCTGGCACCTTGATTTCCGAATGACATGCAAAATCTGTTGTTGTTTTGTTGTGCTGCTTCTCTGTAGCCCAGGTCAGGCGCTTCTGCCGCTGTTTCTGGTTCAAAAGTGTCTTGACCTGGGGAATGCAGCACCTGTAGCCCATTTCCTGCACACGCCTGTGCACGGTGGCTCTGGATGTTTGTATTCCAGACTCAGTCCACTGCTTCCGCAGGTCATCCAAGGTCTGGAATTGGTCCTTCTCCACAATCTTCCTCCGGTCACCTCTTGTCGTTGTGCAGTGTTTTTTGCCACACTTTTTCCTTCCCACTGACTTCCCACTGAGGTGCCTTGATAGAGCACTCTGGGAACAGGCTATTTGTTCAGAAATTTCTTTCTGTGTCTTACCCTCTTGCTTGAGGGTGTCAATGATGGCCTATTGGACAGCAGTCAGGTCGGCAGTCTTACCCATGATTGCGGTTTTGAGTAATGAAACAGGCTGGGAGTTTTTAAAAGCCTCAGGAATCTTTTGCAGGTGTTTAGAGTGAATTAATTGATTCAGATGATTAGGTTAATTGCTCGTTTAGAGACCCTTTTCATGATATGCTATTTCTTTGAGAATTTTGGGTTTTCATGAGCTGTATGCCAAAATCATCAGTATTAAAACAATAAATGACCTGAAATATTTCAGTTGGTGTGCAATGAATCTAAAATATATGAAAGTTTAATTTGTATCATTACATTATGGAAAATAATGAACTTAATCACAATATGCTAATTTCTTGAGAAGGACCTGTATATAATAGCGTGAAAAGTACAGTTGCACTGAAAAGCATATTAGAATGATTTCTGAATGATCACGTGACACTGAAGAATACTTAACTGGAGCAATAATGCAGAAAATTCTGCTTTGATCACAGAAATAAATTACATTTTAAAATATATTCAAATAGAAAACAGTTATTTCACCATAATATTGTTTTTGCTGTTGGATCAATAAAAGAATTACATTCTTCACGATAAAATATAAAGATTTCACAGTGATCTGATTCTGTAATGTGTTTTTACTACTACAACATTACTGTACAACATTTATACATGTGAAGACGAGCCAAGAGAACAGAATATTATACTGTAAATAGAAAAATTAGCTTGACTAGATAGTTAATATGTGCATATTAACAGCCTTGAATTAACCAGTATTTAATATTATTACCATAACATGATTAAATGTTAATAAATTAAGCGTATCAGCCATCACATCAAAAAAGAAATATGTTACCTATGACGAGTATCACTCGTCGCTTTGTGTAAGTTCCATTATGAAACAGCGTGGGGGCACACCTGCCTTTATGATTCCCCAATGGTAAAAACAAATTATATGTTGTTGTATTACTTTTTTACAAAGGTCAAACTCAAATGCAGTTACGGTTTTCAGACCAGCAAATGTGTGCAAATGTGTATTTAAAACGGCACCGACGGCATCACATTACATTTTCATCAATCTCAGTTTTTTCTGTTGTAAAATACATTTTGCCAAAATCGCAATTTACAAAAGAGGAAATGTGTATGCACAGGCTATTTTAGTGTAGGCTATATTGGCAATACCTAGATGGAAAATGCTAGACGTCTCTCGTCCCACATGTCTCAGTCAGACATCAAATAAGTAAAATATTGCCTTTATAGACAAAGTGTTTAGTACTTATTCAAACATCAAGATCTTTGTTTACCTTTGCAAAACTTCGATCAGCTGCCTGCTAATGTGCGGCTGCTGCGGAACTGTAGTGCATTCCGTCAAGATAGAGGGGGCGGAGTTATCAGGTTTACTGACAGCTTTAGGAGCAAACAAGATTTACACAAGCACTTTTTAAGAAATTCCATTGGCTAAATATTTGTAAAACAGACAGAAAGACGTAAAGGGTGACCAATAGCATTGATTTATTGAAGAAGAAAAAAAACACCACCACCCAAAAAAAGGGCACTTCGGACAAAAAGGGCATGTGCTCTGCACAGGTTGAGCCCTACCTGTGCACGTGCCTAAAAGAAGATCCAATCACTGAATAGATGTACTTGTTGAAAAATAATTTCAGATAAATTCACATTCAATGGTGACATTCATAAGAGGAGTTGACATTCAACAAACATTTGACAATAAAGATTTTTCAAGAGAATCCATTATGATATACACATTGTAAATTAAAGATCAAAAAAGGTTTCCAACACGTTTTCCACTATTTCTCAATTAAATATTTCAAACGAGTGTGCTGTTAACTGACCTGCCTATATACATCCTTGAGTTAATGATGTAATCATAGCCATGGATTCCAAAAGATAACCGAACTGGAGAGAATAAGAAACACTACTTGCTGAATTAGTCAAATTTCTGAGTGGAGAATGTGGAATCTGTGCTTCCACTGGCCAATCCCTCTCCACCACACTTCGTGTGATACGATGTGCCCTGTGAAGGGATATATTATATATCGCCTATAATATGATCTATTGTTCTAATAATAAACGATGAAACAATTGTTGAATAAATAGCTTACAAAAAGGCTACCTATTGTAGTTCATTTGGGTTTCTGTCAGTGGCATATTGAAAGGGGTGTGCAGCCACAAGCGGGTATCCTCCGGCTACAGAAAGTGCCTTTCAAACAGCTGCTTTGGGCCACTTTCATTCAATATCGCGCAACATAGGTAGACCCAGGCAATTTGGGTACCCCATCCAAAATGTTATACCCAAAACAACATGAATTGTGTTTGCTTCTGTTGGATTATGCGGGGTGTTGTTGGGAAGTCAGTGAAACGCATGACAATGTGTTGAGCTGTAAGTGCAATAATTGTTTCCATGACAATTCGGCCTATTGATGGTTGTGATGGGCCAAATCATCAGCATTGCGTTGCAAACGAAGCATAATCAGCACCTTCAATTAATCTGAAAATGAATTGCTGCATAAATGTCACTGGTGAAATGACGTTCCTCACTCAGTCGCTGACGAAGATGATGCCTGCTCTGTCCAAACAATACTGTTTGATTAACTGTGCGTCATCAAACAATACCGTTTTTAATTAATTAAGCAGGGTCAAACAATTAAAAGAACATTCTTCCTCTCCTCTAAAAGATTTGCGCACGTCTCTCTCCACGCCATCACAAGCCCCTACTGGCAACTCTTAACCACTTGAGAGACCTCTCGAGCGGTCTTAAATAGCTGGGAGAGTAAGAGTGATTCTTAGCTTTGACAAATTTGATAACTTGCTTTAAACTTAAGTTTGAGAGTAGGAGTAAATTTTGTCAATTCTCAGCACTTAGGACTAAAATGGCACTTTGAGAAGCTTGATAAATACGGGCCCAGGTTATTTTCCCAGCATAAGTTGCCAGGGTAACTGAGTTTGAACTATTTTCAGTTAGCTGTATGGAACAGAATTCACTAAAAATAAGCCTGACTAACCAAAATAAGCCTGGCTTGTTTTCTAAACTAGTTTTATGGAAGAACCCCCTGGTCTCATGTGAAGTTGTTTTAAAACAGATTCATTTTGCTCTTAATAAACAATGAAACAATTGTTGAATAAATAGCTTACAAAATTATTGTTTATTAAAACTTTTCAGATTAATAAATATGAAAGCTGCAAATGCCAGGTCGAAATTTTGATTTTTAGTCTTAAATAACATTAAGTACATTATGCTTGATTTTTTTTTAAATAGTTTGAAACCTATTTATTTTTATTTCAAAACAAAACTCCTGTGGGTTGTAAGATACTGGACTATTTGTTGATCTATTGAGTGTTTGAAGTAATTAAACACGTGATTGGCGCAGAAAGGATATTATCCAGTGTTATTTCACACATTGTAATATTAGCCAATACATATTTCCTAAATTCTTACATTGAAGGCAAATTGCTACCCCAATGAATAACTTAAAACATTCACAAGTCAATATATTGTAACATCTGGCACAGTGTGGGCTGGATTGTTAATGTATACACTAGCATTTAGTTCTATTAGTTTACTCTCCTGTGTTTAAATGTATGTTTAGTTCTTATTCAGTGCTGTGCATGGTGTCTTAGTTTTCCCCTTATAGCCTGTGTCACATTGGCCCTCATTTATCAAACTTGCATAGAAACCAGTGTAGATCTAAGTGCAGAAATCATATTACGACGAGACTCACGTGTGATTTACAAAACATTCGTATCACTCCAATTCCAGCATACAAATGAACTGGTGTTGATAAATCAGACGGTTGAAATCCAACATAATTTAAATATCACGCCCATATTTATGCACGGATTTGAGGCCTCACCCTTAGAATTTACGACATGGATAATCGAAATCCGGCAAAGAAAAGGAATTTCTCTGAGATAAAAAGAGATGCTCAGGTGTCAGGTGCAGGCTAACCGCTTGGTTTTAATTGGAAGTTTAAAATCAGGCATCGATTGTTAACGGAAAATGCGGTGTTGACTGAGGTTACTGCTACAGTCATTGAAAACTATTAACGAGAACTTGAAGTGCATTTCAAATGAATTAATTATTTTCACTAAACCTTCCACGTTGTATTTTTTAAGTAGGGTGAAGTCAGCGAAATTGGGCAATCAGATAAAATGGGCCAAATAATGTTGTAGCGTCATATATTTTAATATCTTTACAGCAAATCACTGATCTTGCATTGTTGCTTCAACACTTGTGGACTTGTAATAAGAGTTTTGATTGGTCTGAGTTTTCTAGGCAGGCAGAGCAGAGAAATTACATTAGATCTCATGCAATGCTTATTTGATGGTATTATAAGCCCTTTGCCCAATGGTGGCTGTTGTGGCCACTGATCTTTATTGAATGGCCCCGTTCTCCAGCGCAATATCATGGAGAACCCCGCATGCCATGTCTTATGTTGCAGTCCTGCTCTGGTGTATATAGCAATCCCCCCACCCCACCCTGCTTACCCAAGACAGAGCCCCCTGTCCTTGAGCAAACCGATCACTCCACTGTGGTTCGTGTGCATGTGTGCGCACTGTTGAACCTGCGCTCCTGCTTGTTTGGGGATTTGCAAGTGGTAGTATAAGGTACTCAGTCAGGGCATAACCTTTGTCTCCTAGAGGAATCACATCCATCTGTTTTACCAAAAAACTATGTAGAACTATTATAATAATTGTACGAGGGCGTAACTCACTGAGGAGATGACTCCAGCCATGCAGTGCGCCGTGTAGCCTTGCTCCAACGCTGCAGTTTAAAAAAATAGAGTTGCGTGTCCCACCCGGTCAACGGCTACCATATTCAGAACAAACATCCTGGCATCACATTTGATCTGAACGTTGATTGAATTAAAGTTTTTGGGATTGATAAATGCGTAATCATTTATGGATGGTGGCTACAAACGCAGTACAATCAATTGCCCAATTCGCCACAATAGGAAACCCAGCAATCTAATAAAATTGTCTTTTAATCATAGTTTGAATATACCAGAAAGTGACTTTAAAGCCGCCACAACTGTTGGCACACTTCGACTATTGTTGGCTGCGATATACCAGACCTGTCCCTGATCTCCCGCTGAAAGTTCCCAATGTAGAGGGCACGCATTAAGGTCCTCCAGATCTGCCATCGCTTCAACTACAGGACTGCCAAAGCGCTTGTTTAAATAATATATATAACTATATATTATTTGATTGCAATAGTTTTTTCCCTAATTTCAGCCCTCATTTTCTAGGCCACCCCGAAGTGAAGGGGAAAAATTAAAACACTTCATAGCAATGTGCTGTCTACAATTAATTCGTAATTCTGAAATGTAATTTACAAAATGGGGTAGTTGCGATCCAGACACATTCATCAATGATTGCTGGTTCAACAATTCACTGAACCGGGTGGTTATACAATGAACACCGCTAGTCACACTAGAGAATTTGCATACACGAAGTCAGACCAGTCAGAGATTTTATCGCAGCCTACGATCACGTTCAAATTGATAAATCCCTTGCTTTGCGTAGGAATCTGCATATGCACGTTTCATAAATGAGGGCCAATGTCCCTAGTGTCTGTGTGCTTGTTCTGTGTTCACCTTGTAGTGGTTTCTCCCCTGTGTGTTTTGTTTTGGTTAGGTTTCCTGCTGTATGTGTCACATGATCCCGTCACATGTTTTGGTGAGCCTGTCAGTTCTGTAGATTAAGTCCCCACCTGCACACCCTTTCCTCATTAGTTGGGTATTTAGTTCTGGGTGTTTGTTAGTCCTGTGTGATTCATTGTTTCTGTTCAGGTATGTGGTTATTCTTGTTCTTCATGTCTTTAGTTTGTTCATATAGTTAGTGTTGTGTTGATCTTATGTTGTTCTTAATGTCATGTTTTGGTGTATGCATAGATTTGGTTGGTTTCTCATGTTTGCTCCTGTGTTTGTTTCTGTTCAGTTCCTCCTGGTTTAAATAAATATATGTTTAATGAATATGCGCTTGCCTCCACTTCATTGGAACATTGACATATATATTGATTATATTTCCCAGCGGTCTCTACTGCAGTTACATTTGTGCATTTTTCTTAATGTATGGTACATCATTGATGTATGGTACATCAATTACTTTTAAGTGATTTGCATTAAAAGTATATGTAACATGTTCATTTGACTTATTGCATCCATCATGACAAAACGGTTACAGTTTAGATACAGATTTGGTAGGAAAATGTAGCTTGTTTTCAGGTGTCTGCAATTCTTCTGATTGCTGATATGAGTTGACAATTCCCATTTGGGAAAGTTCATACTCAGCCTTCATTCCAGCAAGTCAGAGTCAGAGCTGCAGAAAAAAAAGTTATTATTTTACAGGGGGGTGATTCTGTTCTATACCCACTGTATGTTCGAAGACGAAAGTAATAAATGCACAAATGGTGCATGCTGAAAAATATGATAACTATGGATGTGGCTCAATTGATACACTCTCCTACAGTGCTACATACCAGAGGATGTGACATGAGTCTCTAGGCTGAGTTGCTTTTCCTCAGAACACTACTAATAGACTAGAACAACTGGTCCAACAAGTAGTTATGATGAGATGGGTATAAATTGTGTACCTGCCATTCACATGAATTTACACAACATTAAGTTCAGGTACAGATTTCAGTAGGACAGGATTGAGCACACAACAACACACAGAGCAGAGAGAACAGAAACTACATATTTTTGTGTGAGTACAATACATTAATGGTTCTGTATTATTATTATTATTATTATGGCATATTCATTTACTGAGTTAGTCATGTGAAGTAATGTTATGGAAATGAGTGTGATTAAAGAGTTTGAGGTTCAATTAACAACCAGAATCAGAAAGAGATGTATTGCAAGTATATTTTAACAACTCTGAAAATGAGGTGTTAGCCAATGAAGAGGGCTGGTTAGCCAATGTCGGGTAAGAGCCCAACTGTGATATCGAGACAACCTAAGACAGGCCACAATATCTGAAGTAGGTGCCAGACACACGATCAGAGCTGAACAAATATCACAATGAGCAGACCGAGAAGTTGTGGTGCTTTACAGGCCTGAGGAGGGAAATGGAGTGAGTCAGATAAATGCACTGGATTTCCTGTGACGAGCGTTGTTGTTGTTGTTGATGCGCCACCCAAATGCCACTAGCCTGGGGCCTATACTACAGAGCAAGTTCAACATGCCCTGGATTTCTTTCCATTACCTGGCTTCACTGAATATAACAATTCCGATGTAGATAAGGGATGTCACGACGTTGGTTATAAATAATGGGTCATTCGCGAATGATTCGTTCTTTTTTAACAAATCTTTTAATTGAACGTAATGAACCAAATCCCCCACAAAAAGATTTGTTTGAGTCTCTTCTCATTATCCACCAAAAGCAACTGCATTTGGTGAATCAATTCATATTTTCTACTATAGTATTAAGAGCAAATCGAAACCATCTGACAGGTGCATATACTGCGACCTACTGGAGTGTGACGGCCGGTCATGGTGGTGAAACAACTGGGAAGAACCAAAGTACTAGCTCTCGAACAAATCGGTGAACTGGCGGAAAAGGTTCAGAACTGTTTCCTGTTCTGTTCCTTCAGTTCTATTCTTTATCAGGCAGAAACTAAATATATTTAACAATGGCGAATTGTATTCTTAAAGCTACACTATGTAACTTTTTTTAAACAAAAAAGCCCAACAGGTTGTTTTAGGACTAGTAAATGGTAGGAACTAGTATATTGATCAAGTGGATAAAAATATCAACATGAATAATAAATAAATACAAACCGTAGCAAAATAGCAATATCAACATTTCACAATATCTAACTAAAAACAAATGCATGGAAAAAATAATAATGTTTATTCACGAAAATGTTATATATTGTCCCTGTATTAATTCTGTGGTCACAAAACTAAATATAAATATAGCCGCAAGTGGTGATTTGCGGGTTCAACCCTTTTTTTCTCAATAGCGACTACAAAGCAATTTCATACAAGGTTCAACATTGTTATAAAAATATCCTATCATTTTTATGATCTATATGTCATTCCATGTGTAGTTATTAAACATTTAAAGCGCCCCCTAGTGGTCAATTTGAATGAAACTTGCAGGGTGTAGTTCAGTTATTTATTAAAAGATTTGTCATCATTGGAGAATTAATATACAACTAATAGTAACATTTCTCTATTGCCACTCACCTATTTTGCGCTTGTAGCGCCCCCTAGTGGTCAATGTATATGAAACTGTCTGTGTATATCTGGGGAACTTATCTGAACATATCCTGTGAGTTTTGTGATGATTGGCCCTACAGTTGCTGATTTGTGTTAATTTATGTCCAGAGCCATACCCCTTTCAAAATTAATTGGTCAATAACTTGTAATGTAATTGAGATTTATGTTTTGGATTACCCTCTATACTGTCGTTTGAACTGTTTATGCCTTGAGGGGTTATAGCTCTTTCTGCCCGATAGCATTATCCAAATTCTACTTGTTTGTCTATCCTGTTTATAATAAACATTGTTGTTCATTCTTACCCTTTGGGAGTTCTGATCTATATAGAGGAGAGAACATTACAATGGATAACATAATATTGGATGGTGTTGTGTGTGTCTGGCAGAGGTGGACATTTACTTGAGTAACTCTGAGTTCACAAGTTTTGGGAAGTCCCTACTTAAGACCAAAATGATCAGGTAAAGGGACTTCACATCTTATTGGTGACCATGATTGATATGATTGATATTCCCTTTACTCTTTCTACTGCACACTAAAAACCCCTGGGTCAAAAATAACCCATAATGGGTTATTTTTGACCCAACTCTTGGGTTAAAAAGGGACCAACTCATTTATGGGTTATTTCAACCCAGAAAGTTAGTTTTTTTTTAACCCAAATTATTGGTTATATACCTGACCGAAATGTTAAAATAACCCAACATTGTAGTTAACATAACCCAACCTCTGGGTCAAAAGAACAACACAATTTTTTTGCCAGAAATTACTGGCAGCTGTGTCGGCAATAAAGTGCTGGGTATTTATGTTACTTTCTGCAAACATTACACCTCTTTAACCATGAATATGTAATTAGTTAATATCATTTTTGTTATTTACAAAAAATGTCTATGTTCCAAAGACATGTAACATAGCAACATACATCAGCCAGATTTGGAAGAAAACTCCTCACTTGGTTTATACGTAAGAAGACCAAAAGTGAGCAAGAGCATACCACAGTCCATGGAGGCTAACACCAAACAGAAAGGGCTTTGCTCTTATGGTTGGCACTCAACATCCCAGGGTTGTTAGTAAAGTGTAGTATATTTACAGCATTGGTGATGTGTTTCAAGATTACAGCTCATTCCTGTATGTTTTTACATTTACAGTAGAATACTGGCAGCAGAGTTGCCAGTAAAGTGGTGTATATGTACAGCATTGGTACTGTTTATTGCTTTACAATGAATTACATTTACAGTAATTTACAGGCATAGTATTTAGTCTGTATTTCACAATCACTCCATAACAATTTGATGTACACCCGTGTTAACTTAAAAAATATATAACAAAGCACCATTGGTGAAGTTAAAGTTAAAAAAGTAATTTTAGTTTTAGAATAGCTAAAATAATATTGGCTGTTCTATTAAATAGTATGCTTATGTGTTCAGAAATATGTGTTTCAAACATATTCAGGTGATTCATTAGTAAGAAAAGCAACTGATGTTTCCAAAATCTAAATATCGACATAATGTAAATCTCAAAAGAATCTATATCAAGCAATGTCATGAGAAAAGTATCACTTTAGTTTTTGTCTAAATGTGTGGTTCATGTGGCTCACTGTTAGACAAACCACTTATTATAATAATTCCCAGCATGCTTCATTGCAGGTTTTAATTTTACAATGATTATTTTATTTTTTGCCTTCACATAGATATATTCATTTGTTAATATAAGGCCTAATAAAATGAAGTGACAGTGATTAAATATACAAATCCACTGGCATACAAAATTTGACCTCCCATAACACAAAAGGTTGATCTAGTAAAGATACTTTGGTTATTACCTAAGGGTCCTGTCAGATCTGGCAGTAGTACTAGATGCTACTTCTAGATTATAATGCTTTTGATGTGCAGCCTCAAGAAATGGTAACTGAGAAACAACTGCACATCACTTTAGAAGGCACCACAGTGCAAAGTTTTACTTACTCTGAAAGGTGGTCTAGCATGGAATGTGTGAGTAGTAATTATATTAATGGGTCCAATATATGGAAAGACTTTCTCATCACAGGATCATATCTTAATCTGGGGCAATTTTTATTAACATACAAGTATGTATGTCAATTAATCAAACTCAACTAGTGATTTGCAGTAAACCTGGGACATAACAGCCCGACAAGCAAATGTACACTAGAATAGTGGACTCTCACTTGCTGGAATGAAGGCTGAGTATGAACTTTCCTAAAAGGGAGTTGTCAATTCATATCCACAATCAAAAGAATTGCAGACACCTGCACACAGCTACATTTTCCTACCAAAACTGTATCTAAACTGGAACGGTTATGTCATCATGGATGCAATAAGTCAAATTAACGTGTTACACTTACTTTTAATGCTAATCACTTAAATTTGAATGGCAGTGAAATAACTAAGTTATTTAAATAAGTAATTGATGTACCATACATGTACAAACATTAGGGCAAATGCACACATGTACCTGCAGTAGAGACTGCTGGGAAATATGATCAGTATATATTGATTTGTGCATGTTTTAAGTGTTTCATTAGGGAAACAATTTGCCTTTAATGTAAGAATTTAGGAAATATGCATTGGATAATATTACAACGTGTAAAATAACACTGGATAATTTGCTTTCTTCACCAATCACTTGTTTTAATTACTTCAAATACTCTATAGATCAACAAGTAGTCCAGTATCTTACAACCCACAGGAGTTTTGTTTTGACACAATGTTTTAAACTATGTCAAAAATATCAGGCATTATGTACTTAATGTTATTTAACACTAAAATCACAATTTCAACCTGGCTTTGGCAGCTGTCATGTTTAGAAATCTATACAGTGTAATCTTAAATGAAGTAACAAATAAAAACCTGAGAGCTAAATGAATCTGTTTTCAAAGAATTCCACATGAGAGCAGATATTCACTCTGAAGGAAACATTTGTGATCACATGTTAACCTCTCCTCAAGTACCACCAGCCAGTCCATGTATTTGAGCTAGCAGACCTGTTTCAACTTGTCTACTAATCAACTACTCCTTGATTACTTAAGCTGGTGTACAAGGTTACTGTTAAATACTGTAATTACAAACATTTACAGAGGGAGGTGCTGAAATAATGTGCTGTATGTCAAGAAAACAATATTTCTCTGGAATTATCTTGTACGTTTACTGCAATTTGTTACAGTGCAGAAATTAGTTGGTCCCTTTTTAACCCAGGAGTTGGTTAAAAAATAACCTAACTTCATTATAAACTATGCTGACATGATAATATAATAACTCCATAAAATACACCACTCCAACAAAAAATACATGAGAGAGAGAGAGACAACCCTATAACCCAGAACATGGGTTGCTCTTTGAAAAATAACACAGAAACCCAAACAACCCAGGAATTGGGTCAAAATATTAGCCCTATAACCCAGAAAATGGGTACCGTCTGAAAAAATAATCTATAATTTAGATAGGAATTTTGGGTTTTCATAAGCTGTATGCCAAAATCATCAGTATTAAAACAATAAATGACCTGAAATATTTCAGTTGGTGTGCAATGAATCTAAAATATATGAAAGTTTAATTTTTATCATTACATAATGGAAAATAATGAACTTTACCACAATATGCTAATTTCTTGAGAAGGACCTGTATATGGTCCGCCACAATCTTTAGGTAGGTGGTACATGTCAAAAAAACATCCACATGAATGGCAGGACCCAACCCAGATAGAATACGGGCCAGATCTGGCCCACATCCACCAGTTTTATCCGGGCCACATACGTTTTGGATTGCCGGCCCTGTAGTGGCCCAGTTGTGGCTGATCTGAAGTCGGTCAGGATCTGTGCAAAAGGTGCCGTCTCAGCTTGGACTGATTCAAGTGGTGTTGTCCATGGTCCTGAACATGCCAGTCTGTGTAAATGGTGTCACACCAGATACTGACTGGTTTTCAGACATTTTGGTATTGTGTTTCAAGTTTAAAGTTCATTACTTTATTTTACTGATATTTACAGTAGATTACTGGCTGCAGAGTTGCTAGTAAAGTGCAGCCTATTTACAGCATTGGTACTGTTTATTGCTTTACAATGTATTACTGTATGTTATTACATTTACAGTAATTTACTGTTAGCAGAATTTTTATTCTGTATATCACAATCACTCCCTAACAATTCGATGTACACCCATGTTAACTTAAAAATATAACAAAGCATCATCAGTCAGTTAAAAAAGTAATTTTAAAATGAAAGTTTAAAAATTTTTTTTTAGAATAGATAAAATAATATTGACTGTTCTATCAAGTAGTATTATGTGTGCAGAAAAATGTGTTTGAAACATATTCAAGTGATTTGTAAGAAAAGCAGCTGATGTTTCCAAAATCTAAAAAGCAACATACTGTAAATCCCAAAAGGATCTACACTCACCTAAAGGATTATTAGGAACACCCGTTCAATTTCTCCTTAATCCAATGATCTACTCAACCAATCACATGGCAGTTGGTTCAATGCATTTAGGGGTGTGGTCCTGGTCAAGACAATTTCCTGAACTCCAAACAGAATGTCAGAATGGGAAAGAAAGGTGATTTAAGCATTTTTGAGCATGGCATGGTTGTTGGTGCCAGACGGGCCGGTCTGAGTATTTCACAATCGGCTCAGTTGTGATTTTCACGCACAACCATTTCTAGGGTTTACAAAGAATGGTGTGAAAAGGGAAAAACATCCAGTATGCAGCAGTCCTGTGGGCGAAAATGCCTTGTTGATGCTACAGTTCAGAGGAGAATGGGCCGACTGCTTCAAGCTGATAGAAGAGCAACTTTGACTGAAATAACCACTCGTTACAACCGAGGAATGCAGCAAAGCATTTGTGAAGCCACAACACGCACAACCTTGAGGTGGATGGGTTACAACAGCAGAAGACCCCACCGGGTACCACTCATCTCCACTACAAAAAGGAAAAAAGAGGCTACAATTTGCAAGAGCACACCAAAATTGGAAAGTTGAAGACTGGAAAAATGTTGCCTGGTCTGATGAGTCTCGATTTCTGTTGAGACATTCAGATGGTAGAGTCAGAATTTGGCATAAACAGAATGAGAACATGGATCCATCATGCCTTGTTAACACTGTGCAGGCTGGTGGTGGTGTAATGGTGTGGGGGATGTTTTCTTGGCACACTTTAGGCCCCTTAGTGCCAATTGGGCATCGTCTAAATGCCACGGCCTACCTGAGCATTGTTTCTGACCATGACCATCCTCTGACGGATAATTCCAGCAGGATAATGCACAATATCACAAAGCTCAAATCATTTCAAATTGGTTTCTTGAACATGACAATGAGTTCACTGTACTAAAATGGCCCCCACAGTCACCAGATCTCAACCCAATAGAGGATCTTTGGGATGTGTTGGAAAAGGGGCTTTGTGCACTGGATGTGAATCCCACAAATCTCCATCAACTGCAAAATGGTATCCTATCAATATGGGCCAACATTTCTAAAGAATGCTTTCAGCACCTTGTTGAATCAATGCCACGTAGAAATAAAGCAGTTCTGAAGGCGAAAGAGGGTCAAACACAGTATTAGTATGGTGTTCCTAATAATCCTTTAGGTGAGTGTATATTCTGTATTCTTCCTGTATTACTCAGGAAGTAACGGCGAGTTTGCCTTGGAACTTTGCAATGTAATTCCATAATAAATATCTTTGAGTGTTCCCTATCCCAAATACCCCCTGGCCATAGTTACTCAACCACACACAACTTGTGCTATATTTTCCCAGCACATCCTCCATTTCCCCAACCACTCTCTCCTCAATAACCAATAACACAATACACAAATTAATCAGTCTCTATTTGTAAAACGAATGATATCCCATTGTTAGTATAATGTACATGTTTGACTGTGTGTGTGTTGGTGGGG
>JACXGM010007041.1:0-31465 GCA_016801145.1 Umbra pygmaea | reverse complement strand
GTTGATTCCCCAGTGACTGACACTACTGAACAATCTGGTGTGGTGATGATTCCCCAGTGACTGACACTACTGATCAATCTGGTGTGGTGATGATTCCCCAGTGTTGATTCCCCAGTGACTGACACTACTGATCAATCTGGTGTGGTGATGATTCCCCAGTGACTGACACTACTGATCAATCTGGTGTGGTGATGATTCCCCAGTGTTGCTGTTTCGGATTCACTTCTTCAATCTCCATTTTAATAAACACAATGAGTGCTGATTTTATAATTTCACTTCATATTTCAATATGTAGCCTAATACAATGTGAAGTAAATCTTATGTAAAATGACATATTTTCTGTTATTATAATGGTTCAAAATGTATATCAACCACTACTGATTTAAGCTGGGTTTAATATGTACACCTACGTAAAATCCATTATACACATTTTATAGATTGTCATGGTGTCTCATATTTGGACAGAAACACATTCATTATAGCATAATATGACCGATAGGAAATACTGTCGTGATAATACCACTGTTGAGTGAGATAGCAGAACAGAACACATGGTTTAACTTGCATTCACGGGTGAGCATATTTACAGAAGCTGTGGATTCAATGTGTAGGCGGCTTAAATTTGGGCTAATAATGACATTAAAGAGCATCCTTCATCATAACCAGCTTGTTAGTAACATAGTCAAAGTTTGGGAATTCAGTTCCAAAAATAGCAATCTTCTTCAGTCAGAGCACGCAGCCTAACAGATCAATTTGAATCTTCTTTTATACACAGTAATTCATTCTGTCTTCATGGAGGATAATGGCGTTTTTACAGGCTTTCCAACATGGTGTAAGGCCTACAAGCTCACTTCCAATGTTAGCCGTAATCAACACTAGAACGTAGGCTGATCAGGCATAATCCATCATGTCTTTGGCTGAAGACATTAGGGCTCGAATGATGAAAAGAATGATTTTGCTTTTGAAGGACACTATCTTCCACAGCTTAACCTGTGGGCATGTTAGACAGTGATTCCTGATTGCATGTCAGACAGCTGAATGAGTCTATCCCTTGAAGCTTTCTCAGGGAAAAAGACAGCCAAATATAACTCTCAACACCAGCTCTACCATAGGCCACTGGGCTACGTCCTGCATTTTTCATACTGCTCAATGTGTTTGTACACCATATGCTATTATTTGTCAAACGTTCCCCATTTCCCCACTATGTCAGAAGGATCTGTGTCTCCTAGGTATCTATCAGTTTTTTTATGAGGCTTTGAGGTATTTCTGAGAACACAGCCTTCGCCCAGACTGTCTGGAGTTTACTTGTCATAAATCCATGTCTGAGAGGGAATCGGTATGTTCCTTACAGTGAGTCTGTCTGTGTAGATGAGATCAACTGTGTGGCCGGGGACTTAGCCAGAGAGCACTGCTGTCAGTTCGCTTTGGTCCAAAGTTAATGATTGTCGGTAAATAGCCACCATGGTTCACTGGTCCGGCCTGGGGATTAGTGCTGACCTCTTCCTCCTCCTTCCTCTTCTATTCTGATCTGCGCTCCTTCTATCTCCCCTCTGTTTCAGATCAACGAGTTAAGTAACGTGCCTGTACCTGTAATGTTGATGCCCGATGACTTTAAAGCCTACAGTAAGATCAAAGTGGACAACCACCTATTTAACAAGTAGGTATCCTCTGTGCCAAATTTGCAGCCCTACCGTATAGCTGCACACCATGTTAGTGCCCATCTAAACTGAAACAAGAGGCCTAATTAGCGGCATTGTATTAAATACACCACAAACTGCTAACTTTGACATCTGTGGACATTATGTAATGTATGGATGAAGATAGACACTGTCTTTAGTTGGTTTGGCCCATTGCTCTGTGGTGTAGTTTAAAATAACTACCTAGATCAAGTTCCTTTATCTCCTTAATATACCTCACCATGGGTCTCAGTCCCAACACCATGCCACTGAAGTTGTATTCAAATCATTTATGGAACACTTAATTGAGCAACTTTGCAATTGAAATCATTCTCATGCTAAAGCAGCTCTACAACAGTGGTTGAGCAATTTTCACATTTCCATTATCTATTTCAGTGGTTTCCACAGATCATAGCAACACATTGACTCTCCTAATGGACTGATGTACACATGATATTTTCACCCCTTCCTCAGAGAGAACCTGCCCAGCCGCTTTAAGTTCAAAGAGTACTGCCCCATGGTGTTCCGCAACCTGAGAGAGCGGTTCTGCATTGATGACCAAGATTACCAGGTAAAATAAGGTCTAGTCTGTAAAAAAGAGACAACCTTATGCATTAACTACTGTAAGTTGATCTGGATGAGATCACCAGCTACGAAATTGGAAGTGTGATAAGTATGGACAAATCATCTTTGTGACATGTTCACTCACCCAGATTACTTTTATTGGGTTTTCTTTTAGCTGATGTCTAAAGTTAGCCAACGTTTTTAGTTGCTCATTTAACACTTTCAGATGTGAGTTTTTATTTCTTTAACATTCTCAACAGCATGGGTGATTTATTTTAATGGTTTCAGCAATTGTTGCGGCAACTCAAATCTACACATTTGAATAATGCAGAAATAAATCTTGTATTTCAGTTTCTCAGGTCCCATAGACTTTAGGGCAGGGCTCCAGACTGCAATTAAATGGTCTCATTTTGCAAACCTTTTTATTTAGCTTTCAAAATTACATTTTTAAAAGATCACACCAACATGACCATAAACAACAAATAAACATTATTTTATTGACTAGTCAAACTGTAATGTAGTTTTCCTAATAGCCTCTACTTGTGTCTGTTTGGCAAGTTCCCTGGCAAAATTGAAAAAAACTTAAAGTTCCAACTCAGACAAAAAGAGATGTACTTCCCCTCATTAAGTCCTATTTACCATGGTGAAATCTAGCATGTCCACACTCAAGGCATTTAGTTCCTAAAATGTAAGATTGTGATTTCTTAATCAAACAAAGAAAATGTAATGTTCTTTAAAACAGCTCTATTAGGTCCACCCATATTTGCCTTCATAACATAGAGACCTGGACAATGTTAGTTGCCTAACTATAGCGGTAAACGACAGCAGTGTAAACATAAATTTGAACAAAGTTACTTAATATTTACAGTGCATTCGTAAAATATTCTACAAAATGTGTATTAGGGCCACATAAAAAATGTTTTGGGGAAAAATAATAAAAATGAGGGTGCCCATACAGACTTTTTTTTTTCTCCACAGATAGTTCTTCACAAAAGTTGAAGACTATTGTTTTGTTTGCACTGTCCATTTTCATGCTTGCGTTCATTCTCTTATACTTGTGTGCATATACTTGGTCACTGTGACGGCCAGTTTGTTTGAGGAGAATATCACAGTCCTCAAAGCCTTGACAGATCGAAAAATCAATTAGACCTTGACACAACTGTGACCCTCTTCAGCTGCCACTGATATAGTGAGAACCTGTGTAGTAGTATTAACTAACACTGAAAGAGGTATTACCTGAGTTTGCTTTGAGTGCACTTTTAGCATTTGCTTTGAGTGCACTGTTAGCAAGGTGAATGACAGCAAGTGACTAATGGATTGTCTAATGTTAGTGTGCAATGAATGGACTAATGCAACTAATAAATAATATGCAGTGCCTAAAAATCTAAAACTAATCTAATAGGATTTAAATATTTCATAAGGAAACTATACAATAATTAAGAAATAATAATAATAATAATAAATAATAACAAAAGAAAGTGATTATTAGAAAGGTAATTTATTTGGCTATAATCAGCAACCCACTACCTTGACATAAAATGAAAAACTCAAGCAAACCAGCCATTATTTATTTTTTGTCATTTAGCAGATGCTCTTATACAGAGCGACCTACAGTAAGTACAGGGACATTCACCCTGAGGCAAGTTAGGGTGAAGTGCTTTGCCCAAGGACACAACAACATTTGGCACAGCTGGGAATTGAACTGGCAACCTTCTAATCACTATTCCGACTCCTTAACCAATGAGAATCTGACCCCCATCATGTGACCATGCCTTCTTTTGTTTTTCTTCTCACAACATTGTTTTCAACATGGCCCTAATACTCTTTTGTATATACAGACCCCTTCACTTTTTCCCAAATTTTTTTATTTAAAGTTTTATTCTGAAATGTAAAATGTTCATACAATCTACACACTACCTTGTACAGTCGTGGTCAAATGTTTTAGAATTACACTACAAATTTTCACAAAGTCTGCTGCCTCATTGTTTGTTGATGGCAATTTGCATATACTCCAGAAAGTCATAAGGAGTGATCAGATGAATTGCAATGAATTGAAATTTGCTCTTTGCCATGAAATTTAACTTTACCCCTCAAAAACCATTTCCATTGCATTTCAGCACTGCCACAAAAGGACCAGCTGCCATCATGTCAGTGATTGTCTCGTTAACACAGGTGAGAGTGTTGATGAGGACAAGGCTGGAGATCACTCTGTCATGCTGATTGAGTTAGAATAACAGACTGGAACCATCAAAAGGAGGGTGGTGCTTGAAATCATTGTTCTTCCTTTGTCAACCATGGTTACCTGCAAGGAAACGTGCCGTCATCATTGCTTTGCACAAAAAGGGCTTCACAGGCAACAATATTGCTGCTGGTAAGATTGCACCTATATCAACCGTTTATCGGATCATCAAGAACTTCAAGGAGTAAGGGTGTGTAGGTTTCAGGGTGCCAAAGATAGTCCAGCATTTGCTTCAGCTGCGGGATTGGGGCACCACCAGTGCAGAGCTTGCTCAGGAATGGCAGCAGGCAGGTGTGCGTGCATCTGCCGGAAGGCCTGGTGTCAAGAAGGGCAGCAAAGAAGTCACTTCTGCAGGAAAAACATCAGGGACAGACTGATATTCTGCAAAAGGTACAGGGATTGGACTGCTGAGGACTGGGTAAAGTCATTTTCTCTGATGAATCCTTATTCTGATTTTGTGGGCCATATAGAAAACATCTTGTCCAGAGAAGACAAACTGGGCACTACAATCAGTCCTGTGTCATGCCAACAGTAAAGCATTCTGAGACCATGTGTGGGGTTGCTTCTCAGCCAAGGAAGTGGGCTCACTTACAATTTTGCCTAAGAACACAGCCATGAATAAAGAATGGTACCAACATGTCCTCCAAGAGCAACTTCTCCCAACCATCCAATAACAGTTTGGTTATGACCAATGCCTTTTCCAGCATCATGGCGCACCTTGCCATAGGCAAACGTGATAACTTAGTGGCTCGGGCAACAAAACATCAACATTTTGGGTCCATGGCCAGGAAACTCCCCAGACCTTAATCCCATTGAGAATTTGTGGTCGATCTTCAACAGGCTGGTGGACAAACAAAAACACACAAATTCTGACAAACTCCAAGGACTGATCATGCTAGAATGGGCTGCCCTCAGTCGAGATGTGGCCCAGAAGAAACTTGACAGCATGCCAGGGCAGATTGCAGAGGCCTTGAAAAAGAAGGGTCAACACTGCAAATATTGACTCTTTGGATAAACTTAATGTAATTGTCAATAAAAGCCATTAACACTTATGGACTGTTTGTAATTATATTTCAGTATACCATAGTAACTACTGACAATAAGATCTAAGAACAATGAAGCAGCAAACATTGTGGCGACCAATACTTGTGTCATTCTCAGAACCTTTGACCACGACTGTAGATTCAACTTTCATAATTTTGGATTTTCTAATCAACATTTGGAACCATATCAACCACACATAAATCCTACAAAACAATTCTAGCAAAAAATTATATTGAATTATAAGAAATGCACAAACAGATTCCTTTAAAATAGCTTTCTAAAACCATTTTAATCTGAGTCCTATAGGATCCTATTATGATAGAATATCCTGAAGGACTGTTTTACTGGGTGTGTATGTTTGTCACAAGCTCCGGTCCAGATCCAGAGTTCCGGTTCTCCGGAGTTTTGAGTACGCCTACCTCAGCGGTTATTGGGGCTCACACCAGGAGACTATCACCTCATTAGGAAGGACATTTAAGTTCCCATGGTCTAGTGTAGAGTGTGGGTTATTATAATTCGGTTTATGGTTGCTGCCGGTTACAAGTATTCTCTCTGGATACCTATTAGTTAATGCCGCATTACGCCGTGGTTTCTTTATTTCTACAGTATACGTAGATTGTGCCAGCTCTGCTGAGAATTATTTTGCCTTGTTCTGTTTGGACCGTGTGCTCGGATTCTACAAGTAAAGCCCTTCTGGGAACCTCAACCTGCTCCTGTCTCCTATTCTACGCACCACATAACAATTTTGTAGATTCAGTGAAAAATAAAGTGCTTCAGTCAACCTGATATTAGATACAGTGCCTGTAGAATCACCATACTCCATTGAAATAACTTTTTTGTCTTACAGGCTGAAATGAAAGTCCATAAAAAAAGATAATTTGGTGTTCCAGCTTTATTTACACATTCAGTCTTACAACCTACAAAAAGGCAACTGTTCGGAAATGTAGAAAACATTTCAAAAAGAGCTGGGACGATGCGTCAACGTAATCGACGTCATCGATTACATAAATATGTCGATTAGCCAAAAGTACCATCAACTTGTCATATTCTTATACTGGTATGATGTCTGGACGTGGAAATCAGCCTGGTTATACAATGACGATAGCGCAGCTATATACTGTCATTGGGTGCAACAGCCAATTACAACGGAGGCTGCTGCAATGGAACATCCGCAATATCACTTGTTCGAATCAGCTATCGCGTCTGTTGTAAGCGATTTGAACGTTTCCTTTTTAAATACAGAGCAAAGAATAACACTCAAAGCCTTCATATCTAAAAAAAGATGTTGTGGCAGTCGTGCCGACTCGATTCGGCAAAAGTCTGATATATACAATTGTGCAGAGAGGCATTTGAGCAGCGTCCGTTGGTGACGCCCCTTTGGAAATGGACTGTGAATGAACCTTGCCCAGACCCACTCTCAGTCAGAACTGAGAAGGGTCTGGTGTTAATCAGGCTAGGAAATGTTAGTCTGTAGGACTGTTTTAAAAAGCGGAACCATCTGGCAGTAAATTAGAAAATAATTGAAATTCTGCATTAACAGATCGGCCTGGCTCAGTAATATCAAAAAGAGAACGCACAGTGGAGGGTGGAGCAGATCAGAGCCTCTGATACTTCATGCCCACTGCTAATGGAGTTAGGATTGTGAGCATTGATATATCAGAGAATGTGTACTGGGTTGGTGTTTCTGGTATATAGAGAAACATACTGAGCCTAGTACACTACACTAGTTTAATTTTTTTTTACATTTACATGTGCATTATTTAGCAGACACACTTAACCAGAGCAACTGACATTAGTGAGTGCATATATTTTTGTGTTGGCCCCCCTTGGGAATCGAACCCGGAACCTTGGCTTTCTCACCAAGTAAGCGACACAGGACACGTTAAGTACAACTGTGAAGCATTTTTCAAACTCTTGAAATACCATGTTGTGAATGCTGTCTGGTGTTCCATTATTATCTCATTAAATAATTATGAAATGTTTTAATTATATAGAGCTTTTCAGTCATTTCCAGGCCTCATTGTTCTGCCCTGTTTGTGTCTCCCTCCTGTGGTGGATTGTTCTAAGAACTCACTGACGAGGAGCGCCCCGCTGAACAGCGACTCCCAGGGTCGCTTTGGCAACCACTTCCTGTCGAGCTATGATCACCGCTTCGTCATCAAGACTGTGTCCAGTGAGGATATTGCTGAGATGCACAACATCCTCAAAAAGTACCACCAGGTGAGGCAATTCTTTCCTATTTTCCAATTACAACAATATCTTTTTTCTTTTCTCTTTGTACACCTGCCGATCATATATGCTAAACCAAATATTGTAGCAACCGTGTTAGGTTTTAGGATTTATTTAGGGCTTTGTAGCTGTGCTGAGCAATAGAACAGTAATTTGTCAGACTTGTTGGTGCTTTGAATATCCTTTTGATCTAGGTACCAATGATGAATTCATCAGTCTCTTTGCCTCTCTGTTCCCTCTGCATAACTTATTCTTCTTCATTCTCTCTCCTTCCTCCCTCGCTGTCTCCCTCGTCCTTCTCAGTTCATAGTGGAGTGTCATGGCAGCACGCTGCTCCCCCAGTTCCTGGGCATGTACCGGCTAACAGTAGATGGGGTGGAGACCTACATGGTGGTGACCCGGAATGTCTTCAGCCACCGTCTCACCGTGCATCGCAAGTACGACCTGAAGGTGGGTGTCTATATGCTCCCTGCCTGAGGGAACACTGGTAGTATACTAACACCAGTGCACTAACATAATAGGGTGTTGAGGGAAGTTGAAGCACATGACACCGGTAGCTGTCAATGGCCTAAGGGCTTTTGTAGCAGACTCAATATAAATGGTGCTTGTGGAGTATTCGTTTCAACTAGCAATTGAGGCTTAAGCAGTTGACTTAAGGGAAAATGTACACAGTATTTTCTTGTCCAGTGGTCATGCAAATCATTATCTAGAAGGGAAAATTGTTAAGAAAACTTAGTAAGAAAACAAGAGTCTTGGTAGTGTTCATGCCTACCAAGAACACCGTTTTCATGACGACAATCATCCCTGCAACTGCGAGGTATCCTCCAGGGTGAACCGTTGTGCTCTCTAGTATGCCAGTGTTACAACCATGCTTTTAATCCAGGTGAAAAATAGAGAAAACAAAGATGCAAAGAATATGTGACTCTGTATTCTATGAGTTTTATGTGTATATATAAACATTTATTTTTCATTCAGGGTTCCACAGTGTCAAGAGAAGCCAGCGACAAAGAGAAGGTGCGTTCATTAAATATACGGTGTTAAGATGAGAATACTTGACAATAAAGCATCGCACTATCCAGATACATCTGTCTGATTATAGCACGAAACATTTGACAGCATGTAGAAATGGTTATTTCTCTATCAAAGGATAATAATGAGAACACAAATCAAATGACATATCCACAGTTGGGCCATGCCCGACTACTGTCTATGCTGCGGAGAGGAGGAAGTCAAAAGGGGGTGAGTGTAGCGGATGTTCAATAACTAGCTAGTCTGTGTGTTCACTAGTAGCACCCATACTGTAAGGCACACCTGCTCCAAGAGCTAGAAGTAGTGTTTTCCCCTTCAGCTTGGTTAGGGCTTCGTGTTTTGTAGAGCGATAAGCAATGCTACTGCTTCCACCAGATCCAACGTCACACACTACTTGCACTGACGTGAAGGGGTGGCAATTCTTTCGTGTGCCCTTAAAAACTATTTAAAAATTCAACATTTTGTTTTAAGAAATTGGTAAGTTATAAGACTTAACAAATGGCAGTTCTTTTAAGTAATGCACTTGATAATGGCCTGTGTTTCGAGAGAAGCACACTCGTTCAACTGTGGTGCTCATGTGTCATATGGAACAAAAGTTGTGCCGGTAACACATATATTTAGAACAAAATACATGTTTATTTGACCCTCCCTATTTTAAAAAGCACTTGTAAAAAAGTCTATGAATAAGGAACCTGTAGCCAAGCCCATCAATAAGGTACTACTAGCTGTTAAGTCAACTCCTTGATACAACTCTTAATACAATTCAAGAACTTACACAGATCAAAATGTAAATAAAGTAGGATCTTCTCTGATCACTGCATCACTGCTTCACCCTGTGTTCTAACCTGCATGGCAGCATTCTGGAACCTTTTGGATACTTCTGGATGTCCTGTTAACGCCATGTGACCCAGACCCACTGTTGATTATCATTGGAGTATCAAATGTTCTGAGCAGGTTACCCAAGGCCTAACAAAATCTTATTTCTCATTTCATCTTGGTGTTTTGAAAAAGGAAAGATGTTTCCTCAACTAAATGATTGCTTAGTAATTTGGTGAAAACCCTACATTTAGAAACATTGTGATTGTCACCATTTGCCTAAATTGTATAAAACCTGGAACACCTATTTGAACCATTCAGCACTGTAATATCTCATATTTTTTTATGTGACCATTGGTCTTTGTGTACTTCCCCTATAGCCCAAGCAGTCAGCTTTTTGTATAGAAAATCACCCTCTTATGTATATATTATTAGATTCCTCATTTTGTACTTCTGCTTATCTCCCAAGACTCTCCAATGCATTATTTTTTTTTAGTAGACCCCAGTGTCTAAGTTCTGTTCTGAAATGTTTCTCTACTCAGGCCAAGGAACTCCCCACCTTTAAAGACAACGACTTCCTGAATGAAGGCCAGAAGTTGCAGATTGGAGATGACAACAAAAAGTACTTCCTGGAGAAGCTAAAGCGTGATGTGGAGGTATAAACATTTTGATTGTTGCTATATGTACTTACACATAATCCATTAACATGGATAATTCACAATGCATCACAGTTAAAATAGATGTAATACATTATGTATCAGCATCTATATATTTGGAGTCCTTAGAATAATACCTGACAACTTGTCTGTTCCCTCTGTTCATACATAAGTTCCTGGCCACGCTGAAGATCATGGACTACAGTCTGCTAGTGGGTATCCATGATGTGGACCGGGCGGAGCAGGAGGAGATGGAGGTGGAGGCTGGAGGAGAAGAGGACGAGTATGACAATGATGCTACGGGAGGAGCGCTTACCGGTTCCTTTGGCACCCCCCCAGACAGCCCTGGAAACCCCTTAAACTTTGGCGGCTTCTTTGGCCCTGGCGAGTTCGATCCCTCTGTGGATGTTTACGCAATCAAGAGCAACGACAGTAAGGGAAACTGTTTGTGAAGAAAGAATTGTCATGTGCTACTGTTTCTTCTCTTAGTCCAGTTTAGCTCTCTGACACTTCAGTGGACTTCCACAATAAATGTAATCCTTGCCATTTATGCTCACCTGCAACATCCTGCTCCTTGTGGTAGGTGCTGTGAAGAAAGAGGTGTACTTCATGGCCATCATCGACATCCTCACGCACTACGACGCTAAGAAAAAAGCTGCACACGCTGCCAAAACTGTGAAACATGGGGTAATTGACTAGCTCGAACCCGACAAGAAAACTAAACTTTAGATTATACAGTTGCAATCAAAATTATTCAAGCCCGATTGCAAATCAAGTTTATTGTCAGAATGTACAGACTTTCAGCTGTTTACAATGAACAAATCAAACACAATCAATTAAAATAGCTTAACAGAACAAATGCTTAAAGTGGTTTACCCAAATCCAGCCGACAATGCAAATGATAATGATTCTCCAGTCTCAAAATGATTCAACTCCCTGAACAAAATCCATCACAACAGCACAAATCTACAAAACAGGTGTTGTCTGAAGCACACGTAATGTAACTAATCAAGGGCTTCATTAGTTGCACAAGGTGTGCTTGAGCTGGAACACGTGAAATACTTGAACTGGCTAGTGGTTTGTTGAGTGTCAATTTTGGGTGAATCCCATTTCTCTGTCTTACCAATTCCCCTACCCCTTCGTCTTAACCCTAGCCCTTCGTCTTAACCCTAGCCCTTGTCCCTCGAAACCGAGTGGTAAGGGATAGGGTTGAAAACATACCCCTATGAAATGGGACACCACTTGGTTACAGTTATGTTATCATACATCGTCACTAGCTGGCTAATACATCACCAGATGCGACAAGTGTTGATCACAAACTTAAAGATATCAAACAAAATCCGCTGCTAATGTAGTTTAGTTAAAACTGTAGACATGTATGGTGTCCATTCAAGGCTAGTCATTGAAATGCGGAAATGTTGTTCAGAACAGCAATGTAACGAAACTAGCGATTTTTAAAAACGTTTCAATTAAGAACATGGTTGCAAATATATATCCACAGGACTATGTAGAGTACAAAACAAGTCGGTCATAATTTCTAAATCAATCATTCAAGCCGAAAATACATTTATAGGACTTTCTTGATGATCTGGCTGCCATTGTTGCCGGTTGTGCAGTGTATTCTGGGTACCCCTTGGTTTCAAGTAAGCTCTCAAATGCTTGGTTTTAAGGGGTATTCACCCCTTCCCCTAGATCAAAATGAGAATTGGGATAGCCCTTACTCTCACATGAACGTGCAAAATTAAGGGGAAGGGGTAAGGCGAAGGGGTAAGGGGTAAGAAAGAGAAATGGGATTCACCCTTAGACTGCATGTGAGAAACATGGCTAAATGAAAATAGTCTAAAAAGTTCAGAGAAGAGATCATCGCCCTTCACAAACAAGGAACAGGATACAAAAAGATAGCGAAAGCACTGAGTGTTCCCACAGACACCGTTGGAAGCATAGTTCTGAAGTTCAAAGTTAAGGGAACAATGGTTACACTACCTGGACAGGGCAGAAGAAGGAAGCTATCAATGGCTGCAACCAGATTTCTGAGATGGCAGGTTGTGAAAAATCCTTGAGTGACTGCAAAAGACCTGCCGCAAGACAGAAGGTTTCCATGCCAAAACTCTAAGATGTACAGAACTACTGTCCCAAAATCACAATAGTCAGCTCCAATATGCTCAAAATCATATAATGAAGCCACAGAGGTTATGGGATCCTGTTCTGTAGAACGATGAAACAAAACTGGAACTTTTCGGCACAATGGATCAGCGGTACATCTGGAAAAAGAAGAATAAGGGATGCACTGAAAAGAACACTCTGCCCAAAGTCAAGCATGGTGATGCTCTGGGGCTGCTTTACATCCTCTGGCACAGGAAACCTGCAGCTTGTGGAAGGCAAGATGGAATCATTGAAGTATAAGGAAATCCTAGGAGAAAACATCATGCTGTCTGTGGGGAAGCTAAACTTGGGGGTCATTGGACCTTCCAACAGGATAATAATCCCAAGCATACCTCAAATTCCAGGCAGAAGAAGTCCTAGAAGATTCTACAGTGGCCATCAGTCACCTAACTTGAACCCCACAGAAAAGGTTGCTCTACTAAGTACTAAACGTGCTTAACATTAAGGTGTTGAATAATTTTGAGACCGGAGAAGTCACTATCAGTTGCATTTGCAGTTGAATTTGAGGAAACCACTTGAAGCATTCATTGTGTTGAGATATTTAAATAGCTTTTGTTTGATATTTTTCATTGCAAACAGCTGAAAGTCTTTACAGTTTGACAATAAACTTGATTTGCAATGGGAGATAAATAATTTTCATTGAAACTGGATGGTAGTTGAGGCATTCTTATTATTCTTATTAGCAGGTAGTCTGTTGATAAATGCAGCTGTATTGAATATGCATATGTTTAAAATTGAAACTTTTTCTGTTGCTCCCACAGGCTGGGGCAGAGATCTCTACTGTAAACCCAGAGCAGTACTCCAAAAGGTTCTTTGAGTTCATGTCCAACATCCTGTCATAGAGTCATCTCTCCTACTCTCAGCCAATCACATCCTGTCATTTATCCATCAGCCTCACCTACCCTTCACTCTCTCCCCTTGCCCCACCCACTCTGGCGTAACCCACCCTGCTGGTACCCTTCTATCCTGGGGACTAAAGACTGAAAGGATGCACAGATGACAAGCCTGTTACACTGTTTCACAGAGAGGGGGCGCCGGACTCTCTTAAAAGCAAAGCGTCTCTTCCTCCACCCAATCCCAAGTCAAGTTCCCTCTGCCGCACTTTCCCCGATTCCTCACTGAGAACTCGACAATGAAGACTTATGAAACACAAACATGTTTGGGATGATATCTGAGACCCTCCCCTTTCTGCCTTCCTGTCACCTTACACTACTCTTCACGCCAGCACGGGACCTGTCTCACTAATGCCTTGAAACAGTGTCAGCTTCAGCAGTAAGAGTCTGTTTAGTACCGTCTGTTCGGTTTCCGTTCATGTTGTTATTATAATTTTACTAAGTACACACACACACACACACACACACACACGCAAGACACACTTTCACACGATGCAGTTATGATTAGTTCGCATACATCTTTCAACCGCGGGGCCAACAGGCTTTACAAACTCTGCCTCCTCGACTTACCAGGACGAGCCGACAAAATTGGAATTACGGACTATAAATTAATATATAGGGATTTATGACGTTAATAAATGCAATATCAAAATGCATGGCTGATATGTACATGACTTCACCAGTTAATTGACACAAAACCACTGAACTTATCATCTGAGCATTGACAAAAAAATAAAAACATACGTAAGTGTTAAATGTTACGTTGCCATATTTTGAAAACTTTTGAAATTTTAAACATGAACTTGGGAGGTTGCTAAGTCACAAAGGGGAATTCTAAATCAAATACACGTTTTATTACAATAAGAATCATTTTTATATCTTGTTTACATTAATGTAGCATTTGTGTTTGTATACAGTATTGTTTTGTTACCAACAGACATTAGAACAGAAAAGTTAACTTGAAAATGATTCATTGCATATTAAAGGGAGTTTTATCTTGTTTTTGTCCTGAATCAAATTATTTGTTTCATTTCTTACACTCAGTAATTTTGCTTTGGCTTATAATAATTGATTTAAGTTAGGATTTTGTAAGTGTAAACAAATACTGTGTAGCCCCTTTCACAGTCAGATGAGTCAGTGTTTACCCTAGAATAAGATTTCTGCAGAACAAATCAGATTAATCTTATTTAACAAAATCAAGTATTCAATATAAATTAAGTCATAATTAAAACACCAAGCAACGCAGAAGCACTGGTAAGACTAATAGCAATTTATTGAACAGTATCAAGAAAAAAAAAGTACAAGCAGAGTTCTTTTCATACAAAAAAGGAGAATTTGTTATTGATGAGTGGTTGAAGCAGTAGAGATGTTTTTTAGTCCATTCTGGCCTTCAGGGTACGTGTGGTGATCTTGTCCTTCTCACTGTGAAAATACAAATGAATCAAATCCAGTTACTTGCGTACTGACAACAATTAACCAGCTGAAAACATTTTTCCAAGGCCCAGTTTCTCCATCTTCCTGGATTTTGCACATCAGATAGGATCAACTACACAGCAACATAACATGAATTTCAACTCATTAATCTGTTCTAATATATTTATTCCATAAATACACAAAATCCATATGGATTTTATTTTAACCCATGTATTACTTAAGCTCTGGGTCATGTATGATTATCACAAGTTTACAAAGTTATTGATTCTAAATGCAGGCAATTTATGTGTTCTTACATGACATGCACAACCACACCCATTCCCGAAACAGCATCCCTGTCCACTGCATTCAGCATTGCTTGGGAGATTGTCTCAAATAAGTCCTCTGGTTCCTGCAAATGTTGATAAAAAACAAAAGACTCAGGGATACAATAAACTATAATCCTCAATGTATTATTTTAAAATAAACACATTATGAACATACCATATCTGGCTCCCACAGAGATTCACACATGCCGTACATCTGCTCTGAGCATGTGCCGCTAACAACAAAGTCTTCCGTCACCATGGAGCATCCAATCAGATCCAGAGAGCAGATGAAAGGCTCAAAGGTCTTCGGGTCCAGACCAGCGATCACAGGCTCAATGTAGTATGGCCCAAACCTGTAAAAAGATTTACATTATATTCTACAGCCAATGACTTGACGTGAAGCTGGAGTTGAAGATTTCCACTTTGTGATAATGTGCTTCTTCACAGCATTAAAAGCACCTCCTCTCGTAAAGCAGATTGGAGACCATGCTCATGAAGGTCTTCGGCTTGATCTGACGACCCTCCTTCAGCTCGTACAAGTTTAGTCTGAACTTGAGCCTCTGGGAACTAATAAAGGGGATAATGAAAATCACATGTAAATCCAATGTGTTGCACCAGCCATGCAAAACTTTGGAGGGAAGAAGGTTATGGATGAAAGCATAATTACACTGTCTGTACGTCAGTAGCCAGACCGGCCAGGCCGATGTAGAGTCTATCCCCCATAGGAAAGATCTTCTGGAAGTCTGTGGTGACCATCTGAGCCTGCACACCGAATCTCCGATCTGCTGCTATGGCTACACACTGCTTCCCCTTCATGGCCATGACAGCGCCACCGTTATAGGACATAATAGACTGGAAATAAAATTGTGGTGGAGAAAATTACGGTTCGAAGGTAAATTTGCCAATTTACAAACACCAAATATTGTAAATTGTACTATTTCGTTTACTATTTGGACTTTCCTACCATGTGCGAGTTGTGAAGTCAGTACACAACAATTAATCTAACTATGTTTATTAGGAACACTGTTCAAACAAACTTAAGACAATTCAAATAGCTAGTTAGCATTATGATGTTATGACAAGAATTGCCAAGCTACCTAAATGTAGTAGCTACAAGAAGCTAATCAACTAGTTTGCTAGTTACAACTTCGTAATACACGTTTTGCTCCGTGGTACAGTACTAGACGGTATATGTACTTCAACAGCAGAGACAGTAGCAACATGTATGTTGTTATTAAATGTATGATGGCTAGTGCACTTCGCTGGCTGACAGTACAGGTAGATGTTTGCTAGCAAGTTGGTGGATAGCTGGTTCACTGCTACTTAGCTATATCATTGTATTATCAGCTAGCAGGATGCTGGCTAGTTAGCCGAGCTAGTTTACCAAACCAACCTACAAAATACGGACGAGTACTCGCTGCATGTATACATTAATTCATTCATATCGGCATAATCTTACCATTGTGAATAAATTTAGGTGTCTTCCTTAGCCCCTTGAAATAACCAGTACATATACACTATTGTCAATGACTGCTGGTAACAAACCCACAGTGACTACACGATTTGGAACAACCAGGGTCCAACCTAGCCTGCTAGTGTTACGTCATTGAATAACACACGATCATTGGCTCTGTAAACAATTTCGGTTGGCTGCAAGCGAAGTGGGTGGCAACATTGGTCTAGGTTGGTTGAAGTTTGCTAAAGTGAAAGAAGAATTGTCAGGACCGGCCTATTACATCCATGGGACCGGCTACATAATATGCCATAATAACATTTGTATGGTCCCAAATCATGGTACGTCAAGAACAGTAAGACAGAAGTCCCCGGATGGTCTCCTTGAAGTCCTCGGATGTTTGTACTGGTGAACCGTGCATGGTTTTTGGGGGGTACATTTCCCAGAACCCCCTGCGCAAAGAAAGAGGGAAGATTCTCCTAACGAGCGTTTACGAAAACTAGTATAATGTTGAGCTTTTTATAAGTTAGTGGCTTCTTGCTAACATTATTAGAACAATGCTTGAGCCATGTAAATTTAGTTTTATAATGACATTCAGTGGAAATTCGTTTCCCCCCCTGCTATAAAATGAAGCATTCCAGGAAGAATATGTAAAGTACATGTTCTGAATAAGGGAAGAAAAACCTTCAATCCACGGCTTTAATTTCTTCTAAAGTTTCATTGAAAATACTTATTTAATTTTGAAAAAAGGAAATTCAATAGCGCCTACAAAATCTTAGTGGTATATTCTGAATAGGGGGAGGACGGACTACAATCCAAGACTTTTCGTTTCGCAAAAATATTGTCCAGAAATTTTGATGCTCAAAAGCGCTTACACAATTTTAGTGGTGATGAAAATGACATATTCCGGAATCGGCAGAAAAGGGATTACAATCCAAGGGATTTCGATTTAAAAAAATTTAACAAAACTTTTTGCCTACAAACTTTGATGCTCAATAGCACCAACATAATGTTAGTGGTGATGATGAAAATTATATATTCTGGTTGCGGGGATGGACTACAATGCCTAATATTACCCAGAAAAGCAATTGCGTGATTGTAATGTCTATTTCAATATGCAATTTATTGACACGGTTAATATGTTCCAATACTAGCATACTTCTTTACTATACACTTAAAAGTACATACTTTTCCTTCATCAGTGCAGTATATGTAGTATGCGAATTGAGATGCATTCTTAGAAAAAAGTGAGCTAGCTAACTGTGCTTACTCAGTGCAGTGGTGGAAAGACCCACACATTGATCCAAAACGTGTTTAATATTAAAGCACGCGAAAAACCTAAAAAGAGGAATTTAAGTCATGATTAAAATATAAAGGTGTGGATTTTTTTAAGTTGAATTATTCATATAATATAATAAATATATGACTATGAATAACCTCAACCAAATAGACAATTTACTGAAATGCAGAAACAGAATGACTTGATTAGATCTGAGGCTGCATGTCTATATGACTCTAGGAGAGAATGGTTTTAAAAACAATAATTTAAGGTCATTATACAAAGATTAATAGTTAAGGATGCAAAAAGGCAGTACAATATTAGCAGTATAGTCAAAGTGGTTTATTTATCATATGCATTGAATAACATACATCATCCTATGCAGAGAAATTCTGCATAGAATATTCACTGGGGATCGTTAATGTGAATTAATAGTGTTAATAACATACAATTTACAACTATGATTTGCAGCACAAATACAGCGGGTGAAATAAGTATTGAACACGTCCCTATTTTTCTCAGTAAATATATTTTCATAGGTGCTATTGACATGGAAATTTCACCAGATGTTGGTAACAACCCAAGTAATCCAAACATACAAAGAAACCAAAACAAATAAGTTCAGAAGTTATGTGTAATAATGTGAAATGACACAGGGGAAAGGTATCCCAAGTAAAAAAAAAAGTATATTTAAATGTACTTGAAATGTATTTTATTTATCCTTAATATACTTCTAATATATTATTTTGGTATGTATATTTTGAAAGTATACTTCAAATATACTTAAATACATTGAATACATACTTGTGGTTAAACATAAGTATACTAGAAGTATAATACTGGAGTATAATTTAAATATACTTTTTTTTACTTGGGATTAAACACATGAAGAAAGGAAGGTGCAAAAAGGCATGGAAAACCATAAATTAAAGAGCAATCCAGCCTCCTGTCTGTGCAAATTAATAACAGCTGGTTCAGTCCCAACTGATGGCCTACAAAAATGGTCTTATTGCATGATAGGTAAAAGCAAAGAGCTGTCTCAAGACCTTTGCAAACTAATTGTTACAAAACATAATGATGGCATTGGTTATAGGTGCATTTCTAAGCTTCTAAATGTTCCAGTGAACACTGTTGGGACCATAATACGGAAGTGGAAAGACAATCATTACACCATAAATTTGCCTTGACCAGGTGCTCCTCGCAAGATTTCTGACAGATGAGTGAAAATAATAATCAGAAGAGTTGTCCAAGAGCCAAGGACCACTTGTGGAGAGCTTTAAAAAGACCTGGAATTAGCAGGTACTATTGTCTCAAAGAAAACAGTAAGTAATGCACTCCATCGCCATGGCCTGTATGCACGCTCACCACGCAAGACTCCATTGCTGAAAGCTCGTTTAGAGTTTGCTGCACAACATTTGGAAAAGCCATTGAAATACTGGGAGAACATAGTGTGGTCAGACGAGAGCAAAATTGAACTCTTTGGATGCCATAATACACACCATGTTTTGATGATTAATGGCACTGCACATCACCCTAAAACACCATACCAACAGTGAAGTTTGCAGGTGGGAATATCATGGTGTGGGCCTGCTTTTCAGCAAATGGTACTGGCAATCTTCACATAATTGAAGGAAGGATGAATGGGCAACTTTACAGAGACATTCTTGACAAAAATCTGCTGCCATCTACCAGGATGATGAAGATGAAACAAGGGTGGACATTTCATCAAGACAATGATCCCAAACACACAGCCAAGGACACTCTCAATTGGTTTCAAAGAAAGAAAATAAAGTTGCTAGAATGGCCCAGCCAATCACCTGACTTAAATCTCATAGAAAAAATCTATAGAAAGAACTGAACATCAAGATTCATAGAAGACACCCATGGAACCTTCAAGATTTGAAGACTGTTTGTGTGGAAGAATGGGCCAAAATCACACCAGAGCAATGCATGTGACTAGTTTCTCCATACAGGAGGCGTCTTGAAGCTGTCATTAGCAACAAAGGCTGTTGTACAAAGTATTAAAAGAATATCAGTTCAATACTTTTTCTCTGTGTCACTTCACATTATTACACAACTTAATTTCTGAACTTATTTGTTTTGGTTTCTTTGTATGTATTCCTTACTTGGGTTGTTACCAACATCTGGTGGAAATGTCAATAGCACTTTGGAAATATATTTACTGAGAAAAATTGTCACATGTTCAATACTTATTTCACCCGCTATATCTGCATATATAAAGCCATATCCACAGTAATAACTTTATAATGACACATAATTGAAGTTTAGCAGCCAGCCTGTAAATCTAGTGAAACCACACACTGGTTTGACAAAGCAAAGTTTGAGGACAGTATGTGCCCAAAGAACACACAAGGAACAGAGCATATAGAATATGTTGCTCTTTAGATGTGAATTAGTCAAAAGAAGTAACAAGATTTGTAGACATTGACATGAATTTCTGCATTTAGGCTGATTTGTGCAATCACTTTGGAATTGCTAACCTTGAGGAAAGATGGGGTGCACCGATAACATATGGAGATCACCAATGTGCTTCTGCCTAGGCAAAGGCCAGGAGTAAGGTGGTATGGTAGGAGAGGATCCTAAGATCCACCAACTCCAAATGTTTCAAAGGGAGCTCCACCCAGGGCATCCAGAATAAGAGCCAAATCCAAAGTGTTTACTAGGTATAAAATTAGTGTCTGGAAACAGGCTTCAAACTTTCAGGAAAGTCATTCTAAAAAAACTGCACTTTGTGGTGTCAGTTCTTCTTAGAGTAAATTGAGTAAATATCATGTTTCATGTCAGTAAAAATCCAACACTAAAAAGGCATTAGAAACTTATTGGTTTATTAAGAGAAACAACTTTACAGAAATACACAATATATCCAAGCATAATATTTTACAAAATAAATTTCTGTGTGTGTGTTTGAGTGAGAATAGATCCAATAATTCTAACTATCACAGAGACCACAATATACATTTCCCACTTAAAGCGTAACTCTCACCAAAATTTACAAGGTCTCACGTGGGTAGTTGCCGGTGAAAAAGTTTCATACGAGAGTTTACGTCAGCTAAGATTTGATTATTTAAACTGATATATTGAATGAAAGCCCTTGTTATTATTTGAACAGATATTGTCATGAGTTAGGTGGCTAAGTTACCATGCTTTTAATTGGAATTACAACTTCATGACATTTCCTCCTATGGAGTCTGTTCATTCGCATTCAGAGATTGACACTTTGACTGGCAAAATGGCAGCCAGCAGAAACACATACTGCTAAGGTGAATTGTACAAAACCTTTCTTTTTAGTAAACTCTATGTACACAATCTCCGTCCTAATTTTGCTTTTAAATGAAAGTTTGACTCGGGTACATTAAAAAAAGACTTCAGGTTGCATTTTGGCAAGAGTTATGCTTTAAAATAAACCTAGCATTGTTCATTTCATGAAAAGAGTTTGATTTGCTGGTAAATGGTGCAGGTAGGTTTTACAAATACAAGGGAAGTCCGATCCTTTGGATTTCTTGGTCACACTAATGACATAAGGGGCAGTATAACAGGTCTTGGAGCAAATGCCTCTGCATTCCACTGTGTTTTCATGATAAGTGTGGGCAGGCCTTGAAACCTGTGTCATATTTCAGTGTGGTAGCTGGTGTGAATTAACCCTCTTCTCAAGCATCAACTAATTTCCAGCTATCATCTCCTCATGAAATTACTTTCCAGGGACGCGGGAGTCCTCTGTATGGAGTGGATGTTCCTCTTCACACGATCCTCCAACGAAGAGGTGGAAGCACTCTCCAATTTCATTTTGCTGCAGCAAAAAATACAAACGTTTTAAAAGAACCAACATTACCTAATGGTAAGGATGCAGTTTTGTCATGTGTGTGTTTGTGTGTGTGCATGTGTGAGAAAGACACTCACTGAATAAAACCACTATGAGTGTGTGTACATTCACTAGCCACTTCATTAGGTAAACTTGTTCAACTGCTCGTTAACTCAACCTACTTATCAGACTATCATGTGGCAGTAATTTAGGGATGTAGACATGGTCAAGACAATCTGCTTAAATTCAAACCAAGCATCAGAATGGGGAAGAAAGGTGATTTAAGTGACTTTGAAAATGGTGTGGTTGGTGCGAGATGGGTGGGTTTGAGCATTTCAAAAAATTTTGATCTACTGGGATTTTACAGCACAACCATTGCTAAGGTTTACAGACAAATGTCATTTTGATATTGTTTGTTTTCTTGAGAAAACATGCAGGTTTAACTCCATAGTTACCCCTACTCATTATTTGGATTTAATAATCATAATTTGGAAACATATCCATCATATAAAAATCCTGTTAAGGGAATTCTAGCAGAAAGTCTTACTGGATTGGTTCCTATGCAAATCCTATAAAATAAGCCCAAACAATATCCTATAAAATAAGCCCAAACAAAATCCTATAAAATAAGCCCAAACAAAATCCTATAAAATAGCTTCTTAAAACTGTTTTAATCTCATATGACGCTGTTATGATAGCAAACCATAATGGACTTTTTACTGGGGGTGGTTGTCTTTTCAGTGAATATAATTCCTTCAGTCACACTGATATAAGCTATGTTGGTAACTTCAGTCACACTGATATAAGCTATGTTGGTAACTTCAGTCACACTGATATAAGCTATGTTGGTAATTTCAGTCATACTAAGTACACACAGCAGCAAGTCATATTATTCTGTTAGGCTGCAATCTTATTTGAAATAGGTATTGAAATAAGAAAACCTACAATAATACAACACACTTTGGCAGCCGTAGTGGGAAGCAACTCAATGAGGCTACAAGCACCTCTGCACAACTCATGTTCTAGTGCGTGTGCTTCGATCGCCTATCGTTTTTCTAGCGCAGTTTAACTTTTCCGTCTGTTGTTGTCACCTACACAATATAACTTACTATGTGATTAGCTAAATAGGAGTTTAGCTATCAGGTGAAAAGCCCAGTTGATGCCGAAATGCGACGTCACTTTGACATGAGCTCCATCACTTCTATCCATGACTGGATTGATTGGAGAACAGCGCACTTCGTAAGCATGAGGGCAATAGCACGAGCTGAATAATCTTAAAACTAGTGTCGTAACCCAACAGATTATCTAAGTGCAATTTATGCGTCAAACAAAAAGATAATGTTTTTCTTTTTTTCTTGCCGTGGCGCAGTGCCACCGTAAAATGAATGCAGCTGAAAGGCTGTAGCAAGGTGTACCTAACGAATTGGCCGGTGAGTGTATATAAGCGTGTGTGTGTGTATATATATATGAGATAGACACTCACTGAAGAAAGCCAGCATTGGGGTCATGCTTGCCACCCTTGTCTTTCTCTCGCTCCTTCTCCTTTTCATCCTGTCGTTTGTAACGCTGCACATTGTTTTCTCGCTCCTCGTCTCTCTGCTTGGCAAATTCTATCATTTCTCTTCGCTTCTTCTCCAAGTCTTCAGCGGAGAGATGTCTGGAAGATGAACAACATCGTTTAGGGATCATAAAACACTTGCTGGTGGACTAGTCTGGTTGAAACAATTGTAAAAACTGCAAAAGTTCTTACTTGGTGCTACTGCTCTGACGCCGTTGAAAGCGCTCCTTCGGGGGGCTGGGGGCCTTGGGACGCTGGAACTGCGGTACTTTGAACTCGTCCGTTCTGTGGGATGAGTGGTTGCCTGATTTGTGGTGGCCATTTCTGTCAGACCTTTCCGGTGATCTGGAGCGACTCCTCTCCTGAGAACGCCGACGACTTTTGTTGGAAGACTCGTGGTGCCTACCAGCTGGATACTGAGGAGAAAAAACAGTGTTAACATTTAATTATCCTGGAATTAACTGGACCGAGATTGAACAGTCATTTATAGTGTGAATGTATAGAGACTTGAGAGGTATTGACCTGTAGTCCGTAGCCTGCCGGTACACTGCGGTGGTGGGTATGAGAGTGTGTTTCTTTGGGTTCCTCTTTGGAACGGTGCCTATGCAAAAGACATCCACCAATTAAATGATCCACTTGTTAAATGATCCTTGATAACAACAACTTCCAAGCCAGATTGAAATAATTATTTTCTAAACGCATTTAATATCAGTTTAGTCCTGAAAAACCCAAAAAGTTTGGTTTCTGGCATACCTGTGTTTTTGGTCTTCGTCCTCAGAACTTGAACTTGAGCTCCTCCTCTTATTCTTTTTGTCTTTCTTCTCTTTTCTGCGCTCCCTGTCTTCCCTCTTCTCCTTCTTGTCCTTTTTCCTTTTCTTTTTCTTGTCCTTCTTTTCAAGATTCTGACGCAGCTAAGGGGGAGAAATGGAAAAGTCAGTTTGCCTGAAAGTAGCTGAGGTAAACTTTATTCACATTTGTATGGATGCCAGCATACCATTTCTTTGATCTTCTTCATTTTCACAGGGTTTGTCAATACTTCTCTCTTCTTCTCTTCCTCTCGTTTCCTATAACACGTTAAAAAAGAATGGTCACATGATCATGCGTCTTAAATCCCCTTCCATCTGAAATCTAACCATTGGTTTAGGAGTCAGGGTAGGGCAGGGCGATATGGCCAAAAAATGATATCACGATATAAGAAAGATATTTTTTCGATACGATATGCTTGACGATATATAAAAATATATAAAGAACCTGCTGTGACTGCATTACATCAAAGTGTATTTTCTGCTGTATGAAGAAATAAAACCAATACATACAAAAAAATGTATTGACCTTGTTTAGAAGTTTCAGGTATAACTGAACTACAGTACAAGCAATATGAAATACTCCCCATTTGTTGGATGTTTCTTTGTTTTAGAACATCGCGATATGTCGATATGGGATATTCTTCTCGATTTTATTTTCCAAAATTCGATAACGATAAATATTGAATTATTGCCCAGCCCTAAGTCAGGGAACGTGACCTTTGATTCCTCCCCACTGAAACTGACTGAGCAGTAATTCACAATTCCCGCCTACGCACCGGAAACTAATTTTGAATGGGTTTGTAATTAGTGGTGGAATGTCTGAGACGGGGGGGCCCTGAACATTGCCACTAGAATGGGGTGATTATGTGATTGTTGTTCTCTTTTAAGGAATGTGCTATTTTAATAAGTTCAATAATAAAATGTTCAAGACACAATAATATTTATAATATAATATCAACAGCTGGTCAGACTATGAGAGAAAAACAATGGTTGACTTGCCGGATTTCAAATAGTGGGTCCTCTCTGATCTTGGCAGCTATGTCAAGAGTGGATGCAGGTGTAGAGGGGTTGAAGATGGACCCAGGCAGGAGGCCCGTCTGGGAAGATGGTCCGGCTTCTGGCTCCTCATACTGTTGAGTGATCTGCTTGTCAATGGGGCGTCCGAGAAGGTACTCATCACGGGACACCTGTCCACCTGGCCCCTGGTACATCCAGTCTAAGCGGTCATCTTTTTTCCTGGAGTAGTCTAGTGTTAGTGATAACATCCATAGGGAACACATCTGTCCATTTTTCTGCAGTGAAAAATAACACTAGAGACAGAGAAAAGTAGAAACTAACGCAAACAAATATGTTTTAAACCTACAGAGAGGGCAGTGTTTTATATATCAAGGGGAAACCAATCACATTCTCCCTATGGCAGGAGTCAGCAGGTGAGTCTTACTTTAGAGCCCCAGTCTCCTGGGCGAATCTGGTTATATCTTCTCGAGCTCGTTCGTCTTTCAGCTCTTTCTGAAGCTCTTCGATCTTCTTCCGCTCAGCTTCGTGTTTCTGTTCAGCCTTCCATACCCGCTCGATGTTTTTCATAGTCTGGGGATGCCAGCTCTTCTTCAAGTTCTGAGATATAAGACCGGGCGTGTGATGATTAGACTTAATTTATAGCTAAAAGCAGGTACACGTACTGTAGAGACCACAATTCCTTGCGTGGCTTTATCAATTCACATTTGCCAGCCCATTATACAATCTAACGTTAAATAGTTATACATACAAGATTGGGAAGTTATAATAGTTTGAAATGATATTCGTAGCATGATAACTATGGTAACTAAGTAAAGTTAGCTAGCTAGCTACAGTAAAGGCAAACATGATCTTTGTTAGCTAGCTAGCATGTTACAGTAGATGCCTAGCGTTTACTCATCATACTTACGAGGTCACCTCCTCCCATCTTGACTTAGATCGTCCACTCGGTCCAACAGGGAAAAAAACGTGAACCCTTAACCTGTACCTATATGTTATCTGTACCAAAGGAAAACAAATATCAGAAAAAAAAAACAAGCAGGTTGTGTGTGTTGTTGTTGTAGTACTACGCAATGTCTGCGTTTTATGATTCTACTTCCGGTTGGTTAGGGGTGCGTTCCAGAGTAACAGCAAAAACAAACTATCTGTAGCATCCAGCTTCACCAGTGGCTAACCTCACCAGTCGCAAATTCACTAGTCCAAACCAGAGACGGGCTCTGTCCAAACCATAGACCGTATGGTCCAAACATCGGGATGTACTGGGTGTGTTCAGAGTTGTATGGATTTGATGGCAGATCGCAGAGGTGAATATACTGCCACCTACTGTACCGGGGTGTTAGGCCGGTCACGGCCAAGAGTGTATGGCTGCAGCCTATGGAACGCCAAAAGCGTCTTATTTCATCACAATTCTCACGGCGTTTTGAACGCCGTTAGTACCCTGGAGCCTCCCTTGTCATGCCCTCTCGTCTCATGCCCTCCCGCCTGGTGCTGTGCCCGAGCTTCTACTTTTTAAAGTAAAAGATCACGTCTGGTCCGCTGTCTTTTTCTTACGTTGATGTTTTGGTTGTTTTTTAACTAAACAGTTACTGCAATCACATAAATAAATAAAATATTTAAAAACGATGTCTTTTTCCTACTTTAGTGTTTTGGGTGTTTTTTAACTAAACAGTAACTGCAATCACACAAATGAATAAAATTCTTAAAAATATATCTGTCTTTAAGATAAATGCAGACTATCATGCTAATAAATAAAATACTTATAAAATATATGTCAGTTTATAAAATAAATGCTGACTATTGACAAACTAAAAATCCATTCTATGGCTGTAGCCTGGAGCCTCCCATCTCATTCCCTCCCACCTGGTGCCGTCCCGGAGCTTCTACTTTACATAGTGGACCAGACGTAAGCTTTTACTATGTCTTCTTCCTACTACTGTGTTTTCTAACTAAACAGTAACGGCAATTGCAAAAATGTATAAATACTTTAAAAATATCTGTCTTTAAGATAAATGTAGACTATCATGCTAATGAATAAAATAATTAAAAATATGTCCGTCTATAAAATAAATGCTGACTATTGACAAACAAAAAATCCATTCTATGGCTGCAGCCTGACACCTCCCGTCTAATGCCCTCCCGACTGGTGCGGTCCCGGAACTTCTACTTTACATAGTAAAAGCTAACGTCTGGTCCGCTATGTCTCCTTCCTACTTCTGTGTTTTTTTAACTAAACAGTAATGGCAATTACACAAATTAATAAAATACTTAAAAATATATCTTATGTAGACTATCATGCTAATGAATAAAATACTTAGTTTATTTTTTATGGTAAAAGTCATTGCAGGTTTCATCAAATATACGTTATCAGGGACACACAACAACATCCAGAAATCAGCAAACTATATTTATGGCTAATCTTCACATCCAACAGCACCCTCTCAACACCATACTTCTCACAATATAACAAGACATGTTCACATGTTCAACAGTTTCTGCCACTACGCACCCATTACACAGACCTGTCTCATGCCTACCCACCACCTTCAATGATGAACCCTGTGTGCCCTAACCTCAACCTACACCCATCTGCAACCTCATTTCCCTCCACACCAACATGAACTGGCACCCAACAAAACCTAACCAGCACCCTGATCCTGTCTAAACTCAACAACAACACCATCAGCTCCACCAATACATCACCTCTTATCTTACCTAGTCCGGTTTCTGCATAAGATGGCCGCTGAGTCAGAACACACCACCACTCTTATTGGCCTCACCTCCTCCTCCCACCTTAACCCAAGAATCACCATCAACATCTCTGCTGTGTTCACTGACACCAGTCAGTGGGCCTCTGGACCAACTGCAAATTAAATTTTGGCACATACCCGCAACATCCCGTCCAGTGGTCGGATCATTTCACCTATCAGTATTCAAGTGAACAAATGTACAATAGCCCTGGCCAACATACCTCTCCACACACCTAGGTGCAACTTCTTTAAGATTGCAAGGGAAGCTCGGCTTCCCCTAAAATGTCAAAAATGAATGGTCAAATATGTACTATTGTGTTAACATTTTATTGACAAAAAATGCGTTAGAACACGTTCATCTCAAAGACGAGTTCATTCAGAATCATCTACATATAGCAAGTCGACTGACTCGATTTCCTTGTTGAAGCCTGGTGTCCATGGACGTCAATGGGGTTGCTTTGAACAGTTTTTTTTCAGTGCTTCAAAACTAGGCGGTCATTGGATAAATGCTGCGATTATGTCCTGCCCACAGACGCTCAGTGTCTCTGGGGGTGAATGCAGTGACAGTATATGAATGGACCAACATAAAAATGGACCATTCATTCCTGTGGAGAGCAAGTGAAGCCAATTAGAAACACTTTTTCGGTGATAGCCAAGCGTACTGCGCAGCCTCAAGATGAGCATGACGACATAGATGTGACGTGAGCAATGTCTCTGAAAGTTTTAATTCTTATTTTAGCCGTGCCAAGAGAAATCTGAATCATTCCAAATCTTGCCTCGTGCAGAGGAAGGAGAGCGTGAGTAGGAGTTGTCCATGACCTTAGGAGCAGGAGCAACTTTTGGTAAGTATTCTGATGAATTATTTTGGTATTTTGATTGTATGCCTGCACGTCCCACCGATTGCCTGCGAGCTTCTCCTGGATTATACAGTAATTTCTCTACTGTGCAACAGTACGTTGCGTGGTTATGATACAATAGTTGGCATATTTTCACAAAAATGGCTGCTACTGGGACATAACGTGAGATACAAGATTATGGAGCTTTTTATACATTGTCATGTTTCTTTAGAAACATAAATGAATGGAATGCTAATGTAAGGTGGTAGCCAGTTATCATCAGAATCCACCCAGGGCTGCTTCAACGTCCGGGTCTAAGCCTTACCCCTTGGGTGAATGGAGGAGCGAGCTGGCCTGGACTCCGTGCTTCTGCATGATGATTGGAGGGTCAATCAAAAGACTGCATCTCCTTTTGATTGACAGCGATTTTGAACTACTGTTCAAAAAGTCCCCGAAGCTATTCAAGCTCAGTCCCATCCTAGTATACAGTCAATAGTCCCATCATGGATTTTGCAAGTGTAGTCGAAAGACAAACTGCTGCAATCTACAGTATGTCTTGGTATTTGCTTGGCGAAATTTTCTAGCCAATTTTTCTCATACATTTCATACAGGACTGACTTCGCTGCAGAGCCATACACAAAACACCCATAATCTAAAAGTGACCTAATCAACGCCTGTTATATACATAACAAAGTGTGTCATTGTGTTCCCCAGTTATGACCCACAACAGCTTGCATGAGATTCAAAGCCGATAAACTCTCCAAGTCAACTTCTCAGCAAACCCCATACCAAGGTTCTTGAACTCAGACACGCGCAGGGATTCCTGTCCATACAGACACAATGCCACACCCCTGACCTTCCTCCTAAATCATAAAACATGACTTGGCCATTGACATCCTGCTCCCCCAAGTCAATGACCACTCCTCCACCACTGTGACTGCCTCCTGCATCTTCCTCATCACCCACTCCACGTTCCTCCCCCTTTTCCACAATGCACTATCATCTGCTTGCCTCCTCTTACCGTCCTCACTAATATGATCACCCCGATGCACAGCCTCAAATGCCCAACCTTTTCCACATTTGTAACTACAGTAACCTTCCATCAATGCCGGCATCCCCCGCACCCTTTCCCAACATTTTCCTAAACATCCCCTAAACCTTACCCAGACCTGTCCCCCTCCAAATAGTTTAACTGAACTCCCGCCATACTTCCCTTTTAACTGTTTTAATAGTCATCCTCGCAACTGCTCTCTTCCTTTGATAATCCCTTACATTACCCTCCACCAGACCAAAACCTCAGCAACATCAAAACCACATCCCTCTTCTTCACTCTTTTCCCACAGTTATCCGTCCACCACGGCACCACCCTCCTCTGACCTCCCGGATAAATAATCAGATTTACCTAACCCAATTTCTGGGCAGTGCTATGCTAATTTGTGTTGTCTCATGCAGGAGGTCCAGAGAAAGTCAGGGAACCCATGGTCAGGCTCGAATCACTGACTATCATGACGTAGACTGTCCTGCAATGCAGCAAATTAGCCCACTACACCATGCGGACCCCCTTACAAACACTATCCTAAGTCGGCAGGTGCTCTACCCCATCACCCCTTGACCCAATCAACAACTCATGAATCATCACCCCAGTAATGTCAGTTATACCCAGATACTGCTAGCAGCACGCAGCACTACATCTATTGTGCAGACCTTCTTCACCTGATCACTAGTATTCACTATACTACAAATAAATGGCAATAAGCCAATCCTGCCCACCACCAACAGATCCTTACCCATCACACACTCATGTTTACACGTCTCAGACAACACCACCTTGTGACCACCCAGACCTTCCTCTGACAACGGGCCTGCACCCTGCTCCTTCTCCACCTGAACACCGACCCTAAATTACCCACTCTCCACACCACTTCAGCATAAGTGACCCAATTCACCACTTTAAACCAGTTAGCCTCTGCTTCCTGCTTCTGAGTTGCCACTTTATCCAGCTCTGACTGGGGAATCCCAAAGCATTCCCAAGCTAGTGTGGAGATATAATCTCTCCACCTAGTCCTGGGTTTTCCCCAAGGTCATCCTTACTAGATGCCTCCTCCATCCTTACCAGATGCCTCCTCCATCCTTACCAGATGCCCGAACCATCTCAACTGGCTCCTTTCTACGCGAAGGAGCAGTGGCTCTACTCTGAGTTCCCCACGGATGACTGAGCCTCTCACCCTTTACTGGTTATACAGTACTATTTGTTTTTATAATTGATTTTGGTTTTCTATTCAAGCATTACTATAGGTTGACTCTGAAAAACAAATGCCTAGTCAAACAGGAAAAATCCAGTTTATGTTTGTACCCTATTAATATGTTTTGTACGTTGAGACCCGATGTGTGATTTGAGTGTTCCCTTAATGTTTTTGAGTAGTGTATTTAGTTATTTAAACAGATAAGTTGACTGAGAACAGGTTCTACATAATTCAGTGGAGATCTTAGTGAGCCATCCCTGAGCTTGGTTCTGGTAGCCTGTCAATCTAAGAGTTAAAGGTGAATAAATATAAGGTAGTAGTTTGAGCAAAATAACTTTAATAACAAAAAGTTGAAAAATGCATTGCTCTGCATTACTTTCTAATAAAGGATGCTATGATGGGTACTTATCCTGTCCCTCATAATGAAACAAATGGCACTAAGATACACAGCATCAAGAGGTTTTACAGTATTTCTGAATTGCTAAAACACTAAAATCCATTTGCAAAACGAAAGTTGCAAGTGTACAAACCACTTTATTGATTGAATCACAAAGTTTGCAGAACTTTAAACACTTCTCATGTGCTTAGACACAACTAGCAAATCGGAATCACTCTTTGTGCAAAACTGTAAACACATTGTCATTCACAAAGCACATGT